>JAGDQP010009824.1:0-57700 GCA_022664845.1 Lepisma saccharinum | reverse complement strand
AAAGGATATACTTACAGCTTAGTTTCGTATTAGTTCACACATATTCACATATACACATAAAAAAGTCTCACAGGAAGAGAGTGAAGTTCACGTGTTCACAAATTACAAGTTTGAAGAGACAGTGGCGACACGTAGCGGACAAAGCATCAAAACTGGAGAACAACTGACTGCTGTAGCACGTAGATATCCGGAACTTGAAATAATAATAACTGTATAACGTGTAAGTACAAGGTGGGATCGTGGATGGAAATGTGTTGAAAATGCAGAGGAAAAAGGGAACTTCAAAAATGAGTTATTGAAGGTTAAGGCCAGGTTTTATTTTCGCGCTCAAACCGTGAATAAAGGGATTCTCCTGGTTGAGGTGCTGGTCGTAGGGGGTAAAATGTGGATTATGGCAACCAGGAAAGATAGATCAAAATTGGTATTGTGGGACTCGGTGTGCAAGGAAACTGGGGCTCCTGGTTTGTTGATAGTACAGAAGTGACGATGGCTATTAATTCGAGTGTTAAGAGCACAACTTGTTTCCCCCACATAAAAGGCATCACAGAACTTGCAGGTTAGGATGTATATAACATTAGGGGTGTGGCATGTACCCTTGGGATTGAGGGTGTACCGACCATTAGCAGTATTGATAGTGATTGTGGGAGATGTGATGAAAATGGAGCAGACCTTACATCTGGGTCTCTGGCATGTCTGGGCGCCGGTTTGGGGTGGTGGCAAGGAGGGATTATAGTTACGACACTGCGTGCATTACTTCATATATTGCAATTACATATTAATTTGCAGTGAAATGAATTGACAAAAGACAATATTATAAGGAAAACGTTTCACACGAATAATTTGTAAGATCGTTCTTTTCCAAACATTCTCTTAAAGTATTTTTGAGCCAAATCTAATGTGCAATGCTCAAATTCTAATGTACACACACACAAATATTTAAGTCAGTTGTTTGACATGGCAAAATTGAAATTGATAAGCATTGAGAGGAAATTACACAAATAGGACCGAAATTTATGACGAACATTTTGAACATCTTATTATAACAATGTAGAATAAGAATAGGTTATAATTATGGAAGCAAAAGCTATATAAACAACCCATTCATTATTATAATTATCAGCATCACGTATGCGTATGGACGATAATTGTTAGAACAGACCAAAAGACAATCATCCTAACCTGCTCTACGTGACTGATCCCACTTATCGGATTTCTTTTTTTTAGAATATTGAGAATGAGGGTAGGTGGCGAATTTGCAAGCATGGCGAAATTGCGCCCATCTGTTCTTATTTTGTTTGTTTTCAATTGTGTGAATTGTTTTCAAACTATATTCTTTTCTTCCATTGTCAGGGCTGATTAGATCTCGTATTACGGGAGCAGAATTAGCTGAAGCCGAAGTACTCGTTTTCCTTGATAGCCATTGTGAAGTGAATGTCGGTTGGTTGGAACCTTTACTAGTCAGAGTTGCTGAGGTAAGAAACTTTATTTTAATTGTAAGTAATGATAGCACCTGCATTTGGATGGAGGCAGCTATAAATTGACTCAACCTTAGGACTTGAGGGAAACAGAGACAGTCTTTGGGAATTTTTAGCTCAATTGGCTCCCTCTGTTGAGTGTATTGTAGTAGGAAAATTATATATATATATAAATAAATAAAAGAATGTAAAAAAGGTAGAAAAAAGTTTTCTTATATAGTAGAATACTAAGATAGATGTACAATAACTTCACAATCACAATAGAAAAGCGGCAACGTTTCGCAAAGACGTTTTCACATGGTGGGAGAGAGAAAGACCAGAGCGGACTGGTGCGGGACGGGACATCGGCTAAGACACCATGTTGTCACGCCTTTATACTACACTACTTTTAATAAATGTCTCTAATTTAACGTTTTAAAATGTTGCAGAGAAAATATAATACAGTTGAGTCCCGATTTACCGAGGTAATAGAGGGGAAGATATCCACGGTTAACTCAAAATCATGGTTCATCCAAAGGCAGAAAAAAAACGAGAAACATAATTAACCACTAAATAACGAATAGAAAAATGCTACATGGAAATTAAATTGTAGTGGATTTTCAGGAACTCTTCTTAAATAAAGTTTCAAATGAACTGCACCAACAAACAAAAAAGAAATATGTACATACGCAGTAGAACTTGAACAGTCTGACAGTTCAGATTCGCGTAAAAGAGTCAATGAGAACTTTCTTTATCTTCGCAGAGTTTTCTTTTTATAAGATCGATGATCTTATCTTGCGTAGCGTAATTTTGCCACTCAGCAGACTATCTTCTTGCTAATAGATGTAAATCTTTTCGTTTCTTTTTGTTTTCTTTGGCCAGCACCGGTTAAGCTGCCCCCGGTAAATCGGGAGTTGACTGTAATTTAAACTTATTATGAAAACATACTTGATATTTATATCAAGATCTACCTTATTTTTTAAAGAAAAAAGTTTTTATATCCCTTCTGTAACTTGTAAATGACCGTATTTTAGTAGTTTAACCAAGTCTTTTGTTAATGATACCATCAGTCAATATTTCACGCTGTACTTGTGTAGCATAAATTATGTTGGCTTTTTTATGCAAATATATCAATTGATGAATTTAAAACTTTATAATGCATTGATCCTATTTGTCCCTCCCTACCTTTCATTTGATCTCAATTGTCTTATAGTGAAGTGGCCAAAATTAAACTTTTTTTTCTCCCCGATCTCATTATTACTTTAATATTGTTTATTGTCAATGTTCTCCCTAAGCCTGTTATATTTAAGAGATGACTTCCTTTGGTAATCACTCTTTCGTAAGCTTAGATCAGGTAGGTAGCGGCCAGTGCGCTAGTTAAGGTATCATTTACCTGATGAAACTGATTCATCTTTCTTCGTTATATCGTCAAATAGTGGCAACGATTTACGAGATATCATGTTTAAAGACAGACAAGAAAAATGTACGGAGCCTCCATGACGTTATCTAAAAGTGAAATGACACGTAATGTCTAAGGAAATTTTGTATAATGGAACGCTAAATTTAGCAAGATTTAGAATTTACAAACACTACAAGAAGATCCAAAGATTCTTGCTTTTCAAACAAAGTTAATAAAAATTATATTGTGCTAAATTATTAAGAAGTATTTAATAAATACAGGGACTCCACAATCTAGTGGTTACAGCGTTGGACTCATGTCCGCGTGGTCCCGGGATCAATTTTCGGCTGGATTCCCCCTTTTCGGCGTCCACCCAGCGTCGTGAGGCAAACTGGGGAGTCACGTGAATAAAGACGTGACGGCCACACTCGGTCTGGTAAGCCGGTTCGTGGTTAGTTACGCGCAGTGGCCGTTACTCAGGTGGACGTAGTTCCACCAAACACGGACAGATGGCGTTGGGGCTGGCTCAGGGCCTATAGGCCTGTTACGCCAGTGTTTTTTTTTTATTTAATAAATACCTTATAACTAATATACCAACATTGAACCATCCAGAAAAAAAAGGAGTTTTCTGTAATTTCATCGATATATTTCACTGAAACAACAAACACTTCTGCAAGCAAATTCTTTGCTTTCTACGTCAATTTAACATTGATATGTGATTAGTACTTCTCTACTTCATTTTTTTTAATACAATGTTCCCTTAGGTAAGAATGTCTGCAGACTCAATCTACACTAGGATATGTCAATTCTTTTGCGCAGCTATGAAATTTCTTATGACTTGTACTATTTTTACGGGCTTTTATACCTTTTTCTGAATTGAAACCATATATGGAGTACTCTATCCTTGCTAACAATATTTGGAAGATAGTTTTTAATTTGGATAAACTAAAAAAAAAAAACTTGTTCGCATCCTATTGGTTGAGGGCAATCACTCAGAGTTTGTCAAAGGCAATGTCAAAATCTTCCAGCAAAGAAAGAAATTGAGATATTATTAATTACCGTCCTTCACAAGAAACCTTGTGTAAGGTAAATATTGAAATTCACACAGATAGACAAATAGACAGGCCTTCCGTGACCAAGACTCAAACCCAGATCTCCCAGTTGCCGGTCCTGGTAAAGATCCAGATTCGAGTCGCGATCATGGCGGCTGTCAATTTATTTGTGTTAATTTCAATAGAAAGAAAGTGTTGAACGTTTTATATTTTACACTGTTTCCTATTCTCTAAAGGCTGATGACTTTTGGGGAGAAATTTGTAACTTTGATACCGAATTAGCTAAATCACAGGTGGAGTGATTGCAGGCGTAGTCGTCACGAAACTGTGTCCTTGTGTTCAATACTTACAATTGATAAAACACTCTGACAAGACTTATACTAAACTTTCTGAAAGAAAAAAAAACTAACAATAATAGAACACTTTAAGTATTCTAATAATGCCTTCATCGGACAAAATAAAACCAAATTTATTCTTTTTTCTTTAGTTCACTATGGTTCGTGGTGTCCTCAAATCTTGCAACATTAATTTAGCTCATTTTCCGACGTCATACAATAAAATTTTGCACAGCGACGTAAGTCGGATGACAATACAATATTCCATTGTTACTTTCATATATTTTTATGTATTTATTTATATTAAGAGCATATTTTAATTATTATTTTTTTAAAAAATATGGGCCTGCAATGATGCCGGGTTTGACTGGTTGCAGGCTTTGGGTCACAAAACATTTAGCTTGAGAAAAAAGTATCCGAAACTGAAATAACTTCAAACAAATAATAAAAGTCTATTTCAGATAACTCTCAACTTGACGTGGTGTACTTGGACTTTTCCAAAGCCTTTGACAAAGTAAATATCAATATGCTTCTCTATAAATCATTATCCGATAGGTTTAATATACACAGGAAATTTCTTTCCTTGCTCAAAGATTATCTCTCTAATCGTGAACAGCGTGTGGTTCTTCCTGATTTCATTTCCAAACTTGTTTCTGTGTTTTCCGGTGTACCACAAGGAAGTGTTCTTGGTCCACTATTATTTCTTCTATATACTGATGATCTTCCATCTCACTTATCTTCACCTTCCAATAATTTTCTTCTGTTCGCAGATGATTGCAAGATCTTTAGGAAAGTAACAACCGATAATGACGCCCTCTTTCTTCAACAGGATATATCTGATATAGTTGATTGGTGTAGTGGAATATGACCTTAAATCCTTTAAAGTCCTCCACTCTTACAATTTCGTTGAAAAAGAAGCAAATTATTTCCAGATACTTTATCGACAATATTTCCATTAAGCAAGTAAATTTTCAAAAAAGATCTGTGGGTGTAATTTTTTTTTATGAGAAACTAATATTTGCTGAGCATATCAGAGCCACAACTATCAGTGCCATTAAACTGCTTGGTTTCCTACACCGAGTCACAGAAATTCAAAGCCTTTCTTCTCTTAGTATCTTTTTCAAAGCTTTCATTTCACCTAAATTGGAATACTGCTCCCCCTTTGGAATATGGCTTCTCCTACTCTCTTGACACATCTCAATTCTGTCTCAAGCTTTTTCATCGCCATCGTTAAATACAGAGTCCCTTCTACTAGATCCCTAAGTAACACAGAAATTCTAAATATCTTAAACATTCGAACACCCTCTTCAAGACGAAATCTGGCAGACATGTTATTCTTATTTAAAATATCCAATGGTAGGGTTCGATATGCTGATTTCTGAGCTCAACTTTAGCCATTCCTACCCATTCCACGAGCAATAGTAACATATTCACATACCCAGCACCAAGATTAAAAATAGTCAAACGCTCTATGTTCGTCAGAATGGTTTCTGAATATAATCGCCTACAACCAGAGATAGACATTTTCAGACATTTCCTTTCGAAAACAGCTATGGAGAAATATGTAAATACTTTTGTGTTACGTTTTTATTGCTCTTTTATTTGTAAATAATGTTCATTTTATGAGTGTTGTGTTATCAATGCTAATGTTTCAGCGTAAAATGGCAGAATTTTGCTGTATCTAAAACCATGGGTAAATAAATAAAAAATCATTTTTAAACGCAAACTTTTCTTAAACAATTCGTACTAAAAAGTAAAAAATAGTTTTGTTTACGCATGATTAAAAAGAAAACTATGGGGCGCGCCAATTCAAGAAATTATAAAGTGACTGTATATGAGAGCGCCCCTCATGCTTTTCTTTGTAGTCATGCATAAAGAAAATTAATTTTTACTTTTTAGTACGAATTGTTTAAGGCACAATCCAACTGGGGCATCCCGGCTTTCTCGTTTTTTTACGTTAATTATTCCAGTTTCAGGAGAAGAAAACACAAATTGACTTTCATAGACCAAAATTCGTTTAGTTCTTCAATAATGAGTACAATTACTTTTAATTAAACGCTAGTAGTAGTAACTTGAGGATTGTGTGCAGACAATATTGGGACATTATTCTGTCCCAAAAGTGTCTGCACACAATCCTGAGATTACTATTAATATTTTGTTAAAATATATTGTGTGCAGACACTTTTGGGACAGAATAATGTCCCAATATTGTCTGCACACAATCCTCAAGTTACTACTAGCGTTTAATTAAAAGTAATTGTACTCATTATTGAACAACGAAACGAATTTTGGTCTATGAAAGTCAATTTGTGTTTTCCTCTCCTGAAACTGGAATAATTAACGTAAAAAATCGAAAAAGCCGGGATGCCCCAGTTGGATTGAGCCTTAAAAGAAGGATATATTTATAAAAGTTATTATTATTATTTTTTTTAAATTTATTTTTTAGGTAAAGTTAAATATAAGCCTTTATTATACTTCGTCAAATCCAAATCACTTCCAGATATAAGAGGTTCCACTTTAGGACGGTATTAACATTCTTAAGTGTAATGTCATGAATTTTACCAAAAAGCATAATTCAATTCAATTTAGGTATAAAATTAATGATGTTGATCTACTAAGAAAGGAAATTGTTCGAGATCTTGGTATCTATTTTGACAATAAATTAAGTTTTAACAAGCATCTGGAATACAGTATATGCTGAATGGGGTTTTAAGAGAACTCGGTTTCATATATAGAATAGCATGTGATTTCAATGAAACACATGTTTTCAGTGTTCTATTTGAGGTCTGTGTTGCACTAAAAATTGCCTTTAGTAATCTGATATGGGATATGGACTACAAGCACATGGAATAACCTAAAAGGATGATAGAAAAAGATTTCGTCAACGAAAGACTATCGTACGTTACGATGTGTACCCGATGGTGCAACACGGTTTTAATAAATGTCTCTGCTCCGACCGAGCAGGCTAATGATAACGACGAAGATACATTTTACGAGGAGCTAGAAAGGTTGTTTGACCGATTACCGAAATATAATACGAAAATTGTGTTGGGTGATTTCAACGCTAAGGCAGGCAGGGAGGAAAAATATAGACCTACTATAGGCAAATACAACCTTCACAAAATCACCAAAAACGATGCAGAAAGACTGATAACTTTCGCGATCTCGAAAAGCCTATTAGTAAAGAGCACATACTTCCAGGACAACGACATACACAAATACACATGGGTATCTCCGGATGGCAAAACGCTCAACCAGATCGATCACGTATTAGTAGATAGACGTAGACACACCAACCTAATGGATCTTAGGTCTTCCAGAGGAGCGGAAGGTGACACTGACCATCAGTTAGTGATCACAAAAGTAAGGGAAAAGTTATGCATCGCGAACAGAGAAAGCAAAGGATCAAAACAACTGAAATTCAAAGTTAAACGATTAAATAATCCAAGCGTAAAAACAGACTACCAACTCGAAATCTCAAATAGGTTTGAAATCTTAGCCGACTCGAGTAGTACCGGTAATAAAGATGAAATTAATAGTGGAATTGATGTAAGTAAGATATGGGAGGCAATTCGTGATATAATGAAGGGCGTAGCGAAGGAACGTGAAGATGAGAAGAAACACCAGAAAAACAAGCCTTGGTTAGATGAAGAATGCATTAAACTTCATGAGGAACGAAAACGAGCAAGGCAGCGATGGCTAAGTAATAAAATCGAAGCAAATACCTACCACCACTACAGTAACGCGAAACGCAACGCTACACTCGGGTTCAGAAACAAAAAGCTAGAATATCTGACGCAGAAGATCAGGAGATAGAGGAAAACGGAGAGACAAATAACATACGAGATCTATACAAAGGGGTAAACTCGTTAAGAAAAGGTTACCAGCCGAGGTTAGGAATGATTAGAAATGAACGTGGAGATTTTCAGGCGGATCCGACTAAAATTGTCGATGTGTGGAAAAGTTATTTCGACAAATTTCTTAATGTACACAACAGAGAACAAACAGAGGAATTTGAAAACTATACCGCAAAACCGTGGATACTTGAACCTAGTGAGATGGAGGTCGAAATGTCAATTAAGAAATTAAAAAATTTCAATCCACCGGGAATATACAATATTCCATACGAATTAATTAAAGCAGGAGGAACGGCACTAGTCAAGGAGCTGCATAAGTTGATAAGCGCTATATGGAGAAAGGAGGAGCTCCCAAAGGAATGGAAAACCTCAATAATAGTTCCTGTTTATAAAAAAGGCAATAAATCGGACTGTAATAACTACCGTGGAATCTCGTTACTCCCACATGTTACAAAGTATTGAGTAATATACTGCTAACTCGCCTAAGTGTATACGTAAATGAAATAATTGGAGATCACCAATGTGGATTTAGAAGAAATAGATCCACGTTGGACCAGATTTTCGCCTTGAGACAAATCTTGGGGAAGAAATGGGAATACAATAGGACGGTTCACGAATTATGCATTGATTTTAAGAAAGCATATGATTCTATCAAAAGGGAAAAGCTATACAGTATCCTGGTACAATTTGGAATTCCGAAGAAACTTGTTCAACTAGTGAAAATGTGTCTCAGCGACCCCATAAGCAGAGTATGGGTAGGTAATAATATGTCAGATAGTTTCAAGATTCGCAACGGATTGAAACAAGGCGATGCCTTGTCACCACTACTGTTTGACTTAGCTTTAAAATATGCGATTTCAAAAATAAAAGAGAACAAAATGTGACTAACGTTGAATGGCTTGAATCAACTGTTCGTGTACACGAATGATGTAGTATTAATAGGGGACGATATAGATGCACTACAAAGCAACACCGATGTCTTAGTAGAAGCTTGCGATGAGATAGGTCTACAGGTAAACATAAAGAAAACAAAATACATGATAACAAGCCGAAACACATTGAATAACGGAAATAGGTACATAACAATTAAGAATGAGAACATAGAAAAAGTAAACTAATTTAAATACTTACGTAACAGGCGAAAACGAGGTAATGGAAGAAATAAATATTTGTTTAGTATCGGGCAACATATGTTTCTATTCAGTCCAGAAACTCCTAACCTCGCGATTAATATCAAGGAAGTTGAAATTGAAAATATACAGAACGGTTATTCTGCCGGTAATACTTTACGGTTGCGAAAGTTGGAGGACGACCCTAGCAGATGAACATAAATTACGCGTGTTTGAAAAGAATAAGGTCTTGAGAAAGATATACGGGCCGAAACGGGACGAGATGACTGGAGAATGGAGGAGACTGTATAATGAAGAACTCCTCGGACTGTACGATTCACCAGATGTTGTAAAAATAATGAAATCGCGACGACTAAGGTGGGCAGGCCATGTTACTCGGATGGGGGGAAAACGAAGATTATGTTCTATCCTGGTTGGAACCGGATGGAAGGAGACTATTGGGAAGACCGAGACGCGTTGGGAGAACAATATTAGAAGAGAGCTTCGAGAAGTAGGTGTTCGTGATGAAAACTGGCTTGACATTGCCCAGGATAGAATCCAATGGCGAACGTTTGTTACTGCGGCGATGAACTTGCGATTTCGATAATACATATTTAATTAATATGTATTTAAATTTAGATTGTGCTATACTTTATAATCCATCTACTGAATTGTATTGTATAAGTTGTGTTTCAAACTTACTGGGAAATTGTTATTTAGGTATTTTTTAATTTCTATGCGTAGTAATATGACTGTAACAGGGCAGAGGCTCGTTGTGTATTCTAGACTAAATATTGATAAAATATTAACAGCTATTTACATAGTTTAAAACGTAGAAATTACAAAGAAATATGCTGCCATTTCTTACACGATTTTTCTCTTTGTATGTTGAAGTTTTTCGCTCCACTTTGTTGGTTCAGTACAACAGTTTAAAGCCATCCGTTAATGTAGTTTTCACAGAAATGCACAAAAATCACACAAAACAAAATGTAATCTTAAGCTTATTATTTATTCTTCTTGAATGTCTTGATGATGATCATTCGGAGCTGCTCCATTGTGATCACTTCATGATCCTTGCACTCCTTACCTTTTTCGTATTTGAAGCAATCAAACTAAACCTAACCTAACCTTAGTTAACTTAGCGTATTGAATCTGAAGCTAAGAATGGATTAAATATGAAATTGCATGAAAAAATGGAGAGCACAAGATCTGTGAAGTGATTATAATGGAGCTGTTCCGATCATTCTCATTATATGTCATTATCATCATCATGGTCCATAACACCTTGTGAGAGTGTGTTATTATTTGCGGTTTATTCACCATTTCTGAGTTTAGTTTTCTTATCACAAGTTTCTATTCTCTTTTGTCTGTTTAGAATCCCTTAGCTGTTGCATGTCCAGTGATTGATATTATTGACCAGGAGTCATTCCATTACAGACCATCTTCAGCTGAATTGAAAGGAGGTAAGGATGAATCAGTATTTTTTTTTATGTGCATATTAAGCATTCGAAATACAAACATTCAAAATTGATCGTCTTATAATGCTCAAATTTTTCATAAATTAAAAAGTGAACATCTTTTTATAGTGTTTTTCTTTCACAGCTTTATGGCATTTGAATTTGAACTTATTTTAAGGCCTTTGGGAATCTTGGGCTTAAGCCGGGATAGAGTGAGGGGAAAGGATGTTGTAAAGCAGACAGTCAGAGCCAGATTTTGTAGGTACCATCCCAACATTTGCCTGGTATGACTGAGGAGAAACCTCAGTCAAAATGGCCGGCTGCTGGGATCGATCCCAGGACCTCCCGAATACTAACCCAACTTTTATGTTCTTAAACCAAGTAATATACGTATATTATTGTGACTTTGAAACCTGATGTGTCTTCTTGATAGAGTAAAATTGCTGACTTATTACAACTACTGTTATTGCCATAGTCCTGGAGTCAGTCAAAGTTAGAAAAGATATGACCGTTCGTTTTATCTTCCCAGCACTAACTTTGATGTAGAAAATTAGGTTAGGTAAAGTTAGGTAAGACTACTTTATATAAGGCGTTAATAAATACATACCTAACCTAACCTAACCTAACCTTCTTAACCAAAATAATCGCAGGTAGATAAGACGAAAAAAAAGATCCAAAAAATGTTCCGTTTATTACTACTATTAATATTAATGTTGTAATCTTTCCAGGTTTTGACTGGGGACTTCATTTCAAATGGATTCCTTTGAGTAAAGACGAAAAACTGAATCGTGTCAACCCAATTGAGCCTTTTCGGTAAGACACAGGTAAAACTTGTTGAAGTCAATTCAAAATTTAATGTCTAAAGAAAAGCCTTACTTCTAACTTCAACTAGTTCCTGTCATCAGTTGCAATTGAATTTGTAGTTGGAAGAAGGAAATAAACGCCAAAACAGCGGAAGTAGTTTTTTAGTTTCATAAGTCCCTTAATGAATAGATTCACAGTGACAGAGACAAGAAGGAGATTACGTATTGTATAAACAGTCTTCGAACTGGCGTTGTGTATGAATTCAATAAGCAATGTGTCACGCAAAAATAGGACTTTTTCAGTTCTGGAGCTTATTTCCTTCTTCCAGCTACCGTACCGATTCAATTGGGCCTTCCACCCCAAATGTATTTCGAACTCGCATCATTTAATGGCCTGGACCATCTTTATGTCTCCAAATGCTTCTCGTGGTAACCAAGTGAAGAAATATTTGGCTGTAAGATGGCAATGGCTTCCTAAGGTAAAGAACAGTATTAAAAGAGGTTTGACAATAAAGGACTGAGATAGTTTGCGTTCTTCGTTCAGTATTGCCGTAAGAATGCAGAATAATACATGATAAATTACTCGAGAATACGTATTTTTTACATAGAGTGCAAGCTAAAATTTATTCAGGCAGTTCTTCTTGAGTTGGAAAGGAAAGAGTAACAATAACTCTGTGCATGTCGTCATATAAATGGAAAATGCAGCAAAGAGCAATTATATATATATTATTTTGAACTAAAAAACACGTAAATTTGTCTGATATATATATAAATTCGTATTGTTTGCCTTATTTTACTATATATGTAAGGTAAAATCAAAGATGAAAGAAAAGAAGTAATTTAGTTACAGCTTATTTGTTCTACATGAAAACACAAGGCCTAAGCTAAAGCTGCATAAAAACCTTAAATTAAATTCAGACTTAAATTGAAACAAAAGCATAAACAAACAAATAAACAAAGAATAATTTCGAACATTGTTCGTTGCCAAGAAGAGAGAAATGAACTAGGAATACGCGCATACTAAACAAAAGACTATATAAAAGATGGTAAAAATAAAAGGTAGAAACAAAGCTACCGGATACTTACATTACAAGATATAAAGACAGGGTGTACATGAACATCACAACCATAATAGAAAAGCGGCAACGTTTCGCAGAAGCGTGTTCACATGATAGGAGAGAGAGAGAGAGAGAGAGAGAGAGAAAATGAACAGAGAGGAGTGGTACGGGACTGGTACTAAGGAGTCATCATGTTGTCTACACCCATGTCATGCATATATATTACATGTAAAAAGAAAAGAAAATAAAACTTTCAAAATCGTAGTGCTTTAACCTAAAATATTTTTTCGCAGCTGTTTTTAAAGTTTAAAAGTTATATGACTAAAAGTGAAAGTGTGAGGCGCTCATAGCAAATATATTAAAATGTTAATCCTATATACATAATAATATTACATAATATGCTTCTAATATATTATCTTTACAATATTACATAATATAATATTACATGTTACGTTTCATTTCAATTCAGAAAGTTCAAGAAATGAATATATGAGTCAATTCATACATTTTCGTCATTACTTTCGTATAAGTTCTTTATGAGACTTTTCTAGAGTTCACGTTTCTGCTTCTTATAACAGAAATATACTCTTTTTGAAATATACTCTATATGATTTAGTAAATATATTTGAAATATGAATTTAAAGAACATAGGAATTATTAATGCAAGATTTCAATATATATATATATATATTCTCCCAACCCGTCTGGTCAGCGTGGGAGCAGTAGACCAACTCCTCCCTTCGGAGAGGCCTCATCCACTAGTGGATTGAATATGGCTGTGATTTATTATATATATATATCATGGTGAAGTTCAAAACCTTACACAGTTCTCATCTTTAAAATATCTGTACATATATTCTTAATTAATTTACATTTTTAGATACCGTATACATTCAGAAACACATTTCCATGCAATAATCGTTTTTCTCCTGAAGATGCCTTCAGGAAGAAGTTGAAAAGAACTTAGCTAAGAAAAATTGTTTCGTTGGTGACGAGCACCATAATATTATCTAAAAAGATAGGTTATTGTTTTTTCAAAATATTAGTCCTCCGTGTGTAGAAAATATGTTATTATTTTTAAAACACTTTAGTCCTGTGTGGGCAATCAGAAACTATGTTTTCGTATAATGTTTATTTGTTTTTATTATTTCAGAAGTCCAGCAATCACTGGGGGACTGTTTCTTATTAACCGTGAATGGTTTATGAAACTTGGAATGTTTGATTCTGGTTTAGAAATTTGGGGAGCAGAGAACCTGGGTAAGTTATGTAGTTTAATCTGATGATAAATAGTTTACAATTTGCTATGACCCTCCGTGCTGTCATTTTGTTGATTGAACAGCAAACGTAAGAACAAAATTTGATTTATATTCTTTTTGCGTCTTTTATTATTATTATTATTTAATTTTGGCTTTGTTTGCCGAATAAAAATTAGCGCTACCTTCACATTCCCCATGCGCCGATCGCACAGGGGATAGCTTTACTTTTTTTTTATTATTAAATTCAATTTTGGATGTAAATGTTCCACAATCCTGATACATTATTCAAAGTAATAGTAATTCGACTGTGAGAAATAATTTGTCACAACGAAATCAACGCTACAGAGCACAATTTGGGAGTATGACATATATGAAAGGCTGTAAGTAGATACTTAGGAGAGTCAGGCTTTGATCAGTTTTTATATTAGTTGTATTTGGACGAAGTAGAGCAGATGAGCTCGCCCTGCCTTATAATCGTAAGAACCCGGGTTCGATTCTCTGTGCCGGCCATCTTGACCGAGGTTTTCTCTGGCTTCTCTCGGTCTCACCAAGGTCCCTTCAAATAAAGCCATGGTCAATTCTTTCCCTTGTTCTTTTTGTAGTTCAATATATTCAGTGTAAAATGGCCGGAATTGGGCTGCATCTGGAGATCGTCAAATAAATAATTTTGAAATATACTGGTTTATGTATTTATTTCAAGTACATATATATTTAAAAATTTAGACTGAAAGACTTACATTTTGTTTTAGAAAACTGAGGCACATCAATCATAATTTTAAAACGTCTTCCATTGTTGAGTTACTTTGAATCTTCGTTTTTACAGAAATTTCTCTAAAAACATGGTTGTGTGGTGGCACGCTGGAGGTAGTTCCATGCAGTCGAATTGGGCATGTGTTCCGAAAACGACATCCGTACTCCTTCCCAAAGGGCAATGCTAATACATATTTGAGGTAAGAATATAATCTCTTTTCTTGTGTATATACCTAGTCGTACATGGATTCCATAGTCTATGAATTTTACCCTAGTAGCACATAAACGTGTTTTGAACGTTGGTTTTTGGTTTATTTCATTCATTAACCATTATCGGTTGAGAAAAGTACGTTTAATGTTAAACCATATTTCAACAAAGACTTGACAGTGTTGATAAGAAATTAATTCAACGTGGATTCAACTGTTATTTTCAACTATGGTATAGATTTCGTTTCATGGGATTCTTTCTAATTTAATGAAATAAAATTTGTAATTAAAAGCTCGTTGAATGCCATTAACTATTATGTTGTGTTGTGTCTTTGCATGTTGAAAACACGTTGAATTTCAATCTATATTCCAACGAAAATTTGATTTCGTTGATAGGACGTTAATATGACGTGTTTTAACTATTATATTGAACTGAAATAGATTATCTTTCCAAGTTAGTTGCATGAAAATGTGCTTAAAAGCAAATAGAATAAAATTAACTACGTTTCTCATGTTCTCATTTGCATGTTGAGAAATATACAAATTTAATAGTCCAGTGATGGTCAAAGTGTTAGAGAAGAAAAGATGCACATAACAAAGAAAGAAGGAAAGTAAGTATTCTTTATTCTTATTCTTACATGATGGTGAAACGACGTTCTGGATTTGTGGCACTAACTAAGCCAGATAATCATAGATTACAAATAGGTTTCTCTCCGATCATCTTCCTTGTTTAATTTGTAATATGTTTAATATATATATTGATGGATTTAATTTATTTTTTTTTTTATCAATTTACTTTTTTTATCTTTTACTTTTTTATTTTTTTTTTTTTTTTTTTTTTTTTGCCTTTAACAGAAATACCAAACGCATTGCTGATGTTTGGCTGGGAGAATACAAGAGATTCTTCTATGACGCCAGGCCGAATGGCAGAGATATTGATGGTGGCAAGTATGTCTATTTTTTTTCCTTCTTTACAAAATAAAAAAAGATTAAACTAACACCAATTAGAAATCATTATTAATAGTAAAAGTGCAACATTTTAATGAACAAAGAGTTTTTCCAATTAACAATTAATTCCCAATTCGTTCTCAAAGTTAAACGACGCCATTTTGTTGTCATTTATTACAAATTAGTGTTAGTGTTAGATTTGTACAAAGGGTGATGATCTAACATGATAAATTCTGAAAGTTCAAGTTCTGATCAAGAATCAAAATAAGTTTTTAAAATGTCAAAACTGTGTTTAACTTTCAGATTTTTCACACTGATGGCATCAAATTTTAATTACAAATGTTGACCAATAAAATATTTCACAAACTGTTTGGAATATTTTATAATAAATACACTTAAAATTAACGTAATTCTAAGTGGGTATTCTTTATATAAACTTCTTATAATAAAAACAATCAGTTGAAGTTTACTGTTTGAAACTCTTCATGAACTTGAATCATGTTAGTTTAAACATTAACTTGACTTCAATCGTAGGAAAACTTTATCACACATCATTTACAGGTCTAATTGACATCTCGACAGGTCTGATTAACCTTCCGGCGAGCACGTTGGCGCACGGAGTTTGCCATGATGAACAGTTTTTCGTAATACTTTCGTGCCCAACATGCTACAGTCTTCTACCACTGATCTATTCTTCCAGTGGAGTGTCTACTGTAGTGTAGGGTTTTGTATTCTTGTAGCTGCTATTTTCCTGCTTTTTGTCTTATTGTATTCTCCATCTGTGTAGTTCTGGGGCACCCAAGTAAATTTGATCACTTACTTCGTTGTTTCTAATCCATTTTCTTCATTATGTAACGTGAAGAAATATGCATGTAAGATCAGATGCGCGTCTTTAGAAATCTTATACTAATTACCACAAGAGAATTGTCTTCTATGATCTCCAAAATGGGGTCAGAATTACATGATAAACGCATTTTCGAACGTATCCGCTTTCATTATTGAAAATGGAGACCTTCTTGAATGATGTCACAATTCATCGATGAAGGGGCGAAGTGTCGTAGCGTGATTTCTATGATTTTACAGGAGAGCGATTTAAAGTTACCGTTCAGCATTGTATCTGATGGGTTATTTCATATTTTCAGGTCTTCATATCTCCGAAACTAAAAGGCATTCAGGTACAGAATTTTGACAGGTGATAGATCAGATTGGCAGCCGATGGATGGTGGCCATAACTAAAAATGCATTTGTTTTTGGTTTAGCCACTTCATTCCTTCACCGATAACATGACCTTGTATAACTTTAGAAGAATTGGACTACATTTAGAACTAAAGCAAATAATAATAATATTAACTATAACAAAAATTGAACAATTCAAAGTTTCTCTTTTTATTCCGTTTGATTTGTCCTGAATCATTGTATTTTCCTGACTGTAATATAAGAATTTAAATGCACTTTTTTGGAAGCATGAAATAAACGTAGAAAGAAAAACGAAATTATTAAGATTAATGTAAAGTAACGATTTCCAACAAAAGATGGCAGCACTCCCTCCGTATATGTCTAATGTATTTTAGTTTAGTTCTAGTCGGCGCTCGCCGATCATAACTCAGCCACCGGATACTACTGGAACTGGATGATCAAGGCAGAAACTACAAACCACTCTAGGCTAAGTTTTGCCATCTATTGCTCAAACAAGAAACTTACGTCCGAGTAATTTATCTCAGAGTACTCGTAAAGACAGAATTAGTTTGAATAAGAAAAAGCAGCGAATTGTAACAAAAATGTAGCGATTTGTCTAGCAACCCTACGGTACATACTTCACAGTTTGGAAGCAAGGCTTGGAGCCCGGTTCTTAAATGCACATGAGTTGTGTTGATTCTCTCTCTCTCTCTAAAGGATATCTCACCACATATGTGTTGACTCCATGACTGTATCAACTATACGTATCTTATTTGTATGCACGGGTTTTCTATGTGACAGTATACCGTGTTTGTTTACTGTCTAGGGTTTGACATTCACATAGCGTGGGTTTTGTGTAGTCACCCATCCAGAAACTGACCGGGCAAGTAGTTTGTGTTGTCAGTGGTCTGTTCTTCATTTTCATACTTCTATTTATTTTTTTTATTTTTGTGCTTGCTTCTCTTCCTATCGCTCCGTTTTGGCCTCTTCTTGTTTTCTTTGATCAGTTGTATTTTCTTGTTAGTGCGTCCGTGTTTCCTCCTAGTATCTAGATATGGTGAGATTTCTCAACTGCTATTTTGTGGTTCCAGAAGATGGCAATCTATAAATTAGTTTAGTTCTCCTTTACTTGCATGAATTGCCTGGAAGTATTCGTAATTTCTATTTTACGGTAAGTGTTTGCACGGTTTCTAGGGCAAGTGTTTGTATGGTTACTCGTAACCGTATCTCTCCTCTACAGTAATTTTCTTGTCACCACATTTTCACATGAGAATCAACCAGCTTCTTTCACTAATGTAGAAGCTGGAGAGTGGGATACTTGGAGTGCTAGAGTTTGGCTGCTTGTTCGTGTCTTTTGTACTATTTATGTTTGAATACAAAGCTTTCTACAAACTGAATCAGAAGGGCGGAATTTTTTACCCTTTGTTCTGTGAGAAAGTGTTTTGAATTTCATACGAGAAGAGTTGGTTTAACGACATACCTTCGCTTTGAATATAAAATATGGTATTTTGTGATGAGATTACGATGCTTTACGGATGCCAATTAATCTTCAAAATTGAAAGATCGATTTCTCACCCTTTTAGAATGGTTTACAATACATCATTAGTATTAGTCAGTATTGTTATCCGCAGTTTTTTGTATTTTTCCACGAACACATCGGTCACGATAAACGCTTCGGAGTATGCACAGTGGTAAAATGGAAGTTTAATTACAGATGGTAACTAGTATTTGGAATAGTTTAAATAACTCAAATAGAAGCTTTTACACAAGAGTCAATGATAGTTTAATCGCTGATAGGGTCGTCTGCTATAAAGACAGAAGGATAGTACGAAAATAAACACCCAGTCGCTGCCTCACAGTGTGAAGTAATTCCTAAGCAACCGTCTCACAGTGCCAAGTCCCTTCTTATGTTTATCACGTGGTAGGCTGTTCAATTTATCTGACGCATTGTTTCGTAATAGTTGTGCAGAAATATACGCTTACCTTCAACATGGTACACTGTTCTCACTGCCATTGTATCGTCTTTAAAAAAACGACAAGTTTCGCCAAATAATGCATTGGCTTCCTCAGGTGAAAAAAAAGTAGGTTAAAAAAGTTGAGGGAATGAAAGAAGTCTCCGCAGATATGGCCTTTGTCAGTTTTCTTTGTAGGTGGAATGAAAAATGGCGCGTCCTGAGCGGAAATAAGGTAGGTGCAATGTTGCCACGATGTGTTGCGAAATGGAATGATACTAGAACAGAAGAACTTCAATGATCAACTGTGTGTTTGGTTATGTATGGGAAGTTATGTGTATAAAAATGTTTATTAATAAAATAATAATAAAAAGCGTTGAAATAAATGTTTTAAAATTCGAATTGTTTTAAACCCATGTGATGATTTTTTAAAACATTTATTCATTTATTTTCACTTTTTTAATATTTTTTATTTTATTTTAATAATAAACATATTGTAACGAACCGCGTGCATAAGCACATACAACACTTACATATAAACACACGTGTACTACAAGTGATACTATGTAAACAAACATGTGTACAGATAATGCAACACAGGCAAACAGGCAGTATAAATGTTTACTATCAACACCAAGCAGACGGCAACCGAAGATGGCACTAGCATCGACGTAGATGGAACTAGCGTCGTAGAAGGAGGGATCGGAGGACGTCACCCAAATCAGGACTATAAAAAGCCACACATCAAAGCAAGAGGGATCACTCTCGTCCGAGTGGTCAATCCTCTTCTGCTCTAGTTCTCAAATGCCCTGCGTTTGGAACTAACTCCTTCATCTACAACCAATCTCAAGAGGCTTGCACTTGGATCAAATTCCAGGCCCTCGCAGAGCCTGTCAGCGGGGTTTCCTGTTAAGCACTCAACCATTCGTGGTTGTACTGACCCTCACTTGTGACGAAGCTTCGCCACAGAAGAAGATAGCATAGGTAAATAACAACTTTGTATATAGAAATTGTACCGGACGGTCTTATTAGTAACTTGTACATCTTTATAATTAAAACTGGTTGTGGGCTACATCCGTACGTTATTCAGCTCTACCTGGCTTCATATCGGAAACAAACAATAGCACATAGGAACATTGCGATATTGATAATTGCATCTCTTGATCTAGGGAACCAGAAAGCCACACCGATTCTTAACATTTAACAAGCTTTCATTGCACGAAAGTAATTGGTCTTCAATATGCTTGAAGTAGGATGAACAGTAAATTTGTTAAGTTTTTCGTGTTGTTATAAACATGAAAATTTGAACTTTCAGTTCATTAAGAGTTTAATTATCACTTGTTAATTGTAAAAGCATAACCAAGTGCACACACATCTGAAAATAAAACGCTTTTTCTGATGCTTTAAAATGAATTACTTAAAACTACGTAAAAACTAAGAAAAAACATATCGTTTGGAAAGAAATAATGAGTGAGTACCATTATATTATTGTTGAGGAACACAAACCACCATTTAAAAAATCACTCATGAATTTTTTATTGTATCTACAATTAAGGGTACAACAATAGCCCAATTGAAATCCATGAAATTTTCTTACCGGTAATTTTAGTGCAGATCAATTTCTAAACACCTGAATAGGACCTCTTGTCAAGTTGTCGGTGACATGTTTCGATCTTTCACAATCCTCCTGGAGCCGACTGTAGGTGACTTGAAGAGAAAAAGGATAATTTAATATCGAAAGTCCATCGTATTAAAAAAATGTACGACACCACAAGCTGCTCCGATACTGGCAATTAAGGTTTCAGTTAAGAATCGATTCTTGGAAATTTTTACAAGATTCCAAATTATAAAGATTGTCAGCGTTTATTACGTGACTTTCCAATCGAGTAATTTTAGCTTTTGTCTATGCTGTTTGCTGTCATCGATTGGTGTTCCGCTGTCTTTGATTGGTGTTCCGCTGATCTTTGAGGTTACAACTAGAGTTCTTTTTATTACCAGTTCATTTTCAACGCCATCTGGTTCGGGTAGTCAATTCTGATTTCATCAAAATCGGGAAATTCACTTCAGGTAACGTCAGAATACTCAGGTGGCGATGTCATTTCCGGGTCGATGAATCCAATCCAGGTTTTTGTCACATCCAGGAGAGCCAAAGTTTCAGCCAGAGCCACTGAAGTCCGGGAATGTCGTAGTCAGGAGTGTCCTGTTAAGGAAGTTGTGCTGGAACCTTGTACAATTCGTTTTAGCCGGATAAAGCGTCACATATCAGGCTGTGGAGACGTCACTCAAGAGCGCCACAGAGCGTGGGAGAGGCGTGCACTTTATAACACCATGTAGACTTCTGATGACCGTATCATCTACACAAAAGTTATAAGAAATGTCAACGCGGGCTTTTACGAAATTGGTTTGGTTAACCACTGTTCTAAGAAGTAACCATGTCTGTGATCACTCTTGCTATTCTTACATAAGAAAATAACAATAGTCGTTTGAATTTTCTTAACAATGTTTCGGTATTGTTGTACATTATGTATGTTGTTTTTTTTTATACAAAATACATTATTTTCTTAAATAATCGATAGTGAAATACTAACGTTCAAAATCCGATAGGGAAATCAATTTGTTTTATGTAAAGTGCGAAGATGAGATATCAATATTTACCGACTGACAACGTATTCACGGTTCGTACCTAGGTTCTCCATGCCACAAATAGGACGTTTACCTCTCTTACAAACTCGAAGTAAGTGTACAATTTTCTAGTGAAACTTTGAGTATCATTTACATTATGAAATAATAACGTATGTTCGTTAGCTGGCCAGTTAAATCATTTCGGAAATTCAAGTTCCTGGCCATTTATAATGGTTCTTATTGGGCCATGCAATTTAGTTCCTGTAAGTTATACCAAAATTGTCTATCCAGGAACCCATTGATCCATTTCTCTAAGTTTTCTTCATTAGGTTTGATCTTGTGTGATTACTGTCAAGGGGATTACTACCGAGCCGCCGTGGCTCAGTGGTTGAGCGTTGGCGTAGCATTCGGAAGGTCATAGGTTCGATCTAAGCGGCCGACCATCCTGACTGATTTTTCCCAGGGGTTTTAGTTCTTGAGACTGAAAAAAAAAAATCAGTCTGCAAGAACTAGTCTGAAGGATGGGGAAGGATGGGGTAAACCATTAATTATGCTAGACAAACAAGGAGGAGTCCTAAACACATCTATTCTTTCCTCCAACGTGTGGTTTAGCTAGCTTCCAGAGCATCAAAAGTTCATCAAAATATTCAAGAGGGGACTTGTATGTACTATGGCACAAAAACCTGGCTGAAATAAGATTACGACTTAAGGCGAGTTCGTAACTATGATTACGTAGTTTCAGCCTACTACTATTACAATATATTTTTGGAAAGACATGTTTAAATTCTTTTAGATTTTCAATATTTCTCCTCTCTTTGTGTGTTGTTTTGTCCTTTGACGCACGGGGAAAAGGCTAAAATCATAACTGCCCTCAAGGCCCTAATTACAGGTTCAGGTTGGGTACAAATATATCCTTCCGCCATTAAAACCTATTGTTTGAACCGGAACTAAGTCAATTAAGGCCATTTCAATCCAAGGGAAAAAAAACTACTTGATAATTATAATAATATTTACGATTGTTGTTCCTCGTACTGTATGAACTAACATTTACATAATCACTTCTCAGTACTAGGATAAACGTTTTGCGTTGTATTTATTGATAAGCCATTTAAATACATATTTATGGTACATTGGATTGTGAAATGCATATACATGGTGTATAAGATAAAACATATCAATAAGTAGTTTTTTAAACTTGAGATTAAGACTTATCTGTAAATCTAATCGTATGAGTAAGTACTACATACATTTGAAATTATATAGAATACAACATACTTACAACTTGAAATTATATATAACACAAGATACATAAAATAGTAGATTTTATTGAATACAGATACTTAAAACTTGAGATTATGCAGCACAAGAAACACAGAAGCTAGAGATGATAGAATTCAAAATACATGAAACAAGATTATTTAAATTCTAGAGAGGTCTGTCGTGATATACTTTTGAAAATCCAAGACTAAACTAGATACGCATTTTTGTATTTAGCGACGTCATAGAAAATATAAATCACTAACTAACTAACTCTAAGTCTAATGGAACTCATAAGTTCATCGCCGCAGTAACAAACGTTCGCCACTGGATTCTGTCTTGGGCAATATCAAGCCAGTTTTCATCACGAACACCTACTTTTCGAAGTCTTCTAATTGTCCACCCAACGACGTCTCGGTCTCCCCAATGGCCTCTTTCCATCCGGCCTTCCAACCAGGATAGAATATAATCTTCGTTTTTCCCTCATCCGAGCTACATGGCCTGCCCACCTTAGTCGTCGCGATTTCATTATTTTTATATCTGGTGAATCGTACAGTCCGTTGAGTTCTTCATTATGCAGTCTCCTCCACTCTCCAGTCATCTCGTCGCGTTTCGGCCCGTATATCTTTCTCAAGACCTTATTCTTTTCAAACACGCGTAATTTATGTTCATCTGCTAGGGTCGTCCTCCAACTTTCGCAACCGTAAAGTATTACCGGCAGAATAACCGTTCTGTATATTTTTAATTTCAATTTCCTTGATATTGATTTTCTTGTTAGAAGTTTTTGGACTTAATAGAAACATGCGTTCCCCGATACTAAGCGACTTTTTATTTCTTCCGTGACCTCATATTTGCTTGTTACGTATGCTCCCAAGTATTTAAATTTGTTTACTTTCTCTATGACCTCATCCTTAATTCTTATGTTTTTATTTCCTTCATTCCCTGTGTTTCGGCTTGTTATCATATATTTTGTTTTCTCTATGTTTACCTGTAGACCGATCTCATCGCACGCTTCTACTAAGACATCGGTGTTGCTTTGTAGGGCATCTATATCGTCCTCTATTAAATCTACATCATGCGCGTATACGAACAGTTGATTCAAACCATTCAATGACTAACATTTTTTTTGTTCTTTTTTTAGTGATAAACTTTCCAGTTCTTTGGCAATTTGTTATAAGAAAGATAAGGAAAGATAGACTCTACAACTTTCTCTCTCCGTGCATAAATACTGTTCAACACTGCTTTCTACGTAACAGCTCATTTTTAACTAACTTATCACTACTGATTACATATGTGATTAAATCTATTTCAGGAAACTCCCAGCTTGGTGTGGTAGACTTGGACTTTTCTAACTACTTGGGCAAAATAAGTATCAATATGCATCTCCAAACAGGTTTAATATACATTGAAAATGTCTTTCCTTACTCCAGGATTATTATTTTAATCGTTCTCTGTCATTCCTCTTCCAAATATGTTTCTATATTATCCGGTGTACCACAAGGAAGTGTTCTGAGTCCACTATTATTTCTTCTATACATTGATGACCTTCCGTCTCACTTTAACTTCACTTTCCATTAATATTCTTATGTTTGCAGATGATTGCATCACGCCCTACTTCAACAGAATATCTCTGAAGTAGTTGTGTGGTGTAATACTTAGAATATGATTTTAAATCCTTTAAAGTCCTCCACGCTTACAATTTCGTTGAAAAAAAAAAATCAAAATTGTGTCTCCCTACTTTATTGACAATATTCCCAATGAGCAAGTAATTTTTTAAAAAAAGATTTGGGTATAATATTAGATGAAAAACTAACCTTTACTAAGCAGCACTACAAGCAGAGCTGTGGAACTTCTTGGTTTTCCGTAGATTCGCTGAAATTCGAAGTCTTTCTGTTTTCCAAAGTTTACGTTTCAAACTAAACTGGAATACTACTCTCCTATTTGGAAAATGGCTTCTTCAACCCACTTGATACGTCTAGATTCTGTCTTAAGTTTCTTTATCGCCATTGTTAAATACAAAGTTCCCTCAACGAGACCCTTAAGTAATATCTAACTTCTGAATATTATAAGTATTCAAACGCCCTCTACAAGACGAAATCTGGAGACATGTTATTTCAAAAGAGCCAATGGTACAGTTCGGTTTCAATTCCTTGTTTCAAAGTTCAACTTTCGTATACCTATTCGTCCTACACGTAATAGCAATATATTCATCCACCTAACACCAAGACTAGAAATATTGTAAAACGCTTTATGTTCGTCAGAATGATATCGGAATATCATCATCTTCAACCAGAGTTAGACATTTTCAGCTCTGAACAAGCTTTTCGAAAGCACTTAACAAAAATTATGTAAATATCTATGATGTTATGTTTATACTATTGTTTTATTTGCAAATAATGATGTTCATATTCTGATTGTTGACTAAGAATGTATTGTTAATGTTTTGAGTGTGAACTGTTGTATCTGAACTGAAACCTTGTGTAGATAAATAATTAAATAATTCAATTTCTGAATAATATATGAATTTTTTTAGTACAAAAGTAGTGAAATGGTCTTAACGTTTAATTTCAGTTTAAGTCTGCAGCAAGAACTCAAGGAAGAATTGAAATGCAAGAATTTTCAGTGGTACCAGAATAATATATTTCCTGAGCTAAAGTAAGTTCCTTTTTTTTCTTCTATTTTATGATAATCGTGAGATTTGTATACATATGTCTGGAAAACAAAGTCCTTCTCAATGGACATTTCCATTTTCAACGTCCTTATATATTTTATAACTTGTTTGTGTACATCAGATTAAATAATGTATAATGTTTTTTTTTAATTTCAGCGTTACGGTTTTTCGTCACGTAGAAATATAGCATGAAATACTGAGAATTCAATCTCCTACGTCATACAACGAAAATCATCCTCTGATTGGTTTGACGTAATCAATCCGTACTATTTCCGTAGCTATATGCTTCTCCCTATGTTACGTTCCTTATTCAGAAGTTTGAAGACGAAGAAACAAAAAAGAGAAAGAACATTCACATCATCACTTAACGAAATAATTAATGTACAAATCTGCAGAACACACTTCAATAAGTGAAAACACCAAAACATGTTTTTAATAACAGAAATTGTTCGAAACAATGACAGGGGTCAGTCTTAACTTGCATTGCTCTTCTTATCGCTAGTTTGTGTCAATTTTGATGTCTTGACAATTTGGCGCAAATGATTACCGCACGCAACTTTTAACTTTTCATACTTTCATCTAAGACTGATCAAATCCTATCAAAGGCCGTGTTTTATTTTACTTCACGAGACGCAAGAGTAACTTCAATGTAATAGTTTCAATTTACATTTTTGTTTCTTACATGCTTTTATTTTTTACAATGACATATTAAAACTATTCAATATATACACGGGCTACAAGTAGTATGTTAAATTGTTAACAGATGGCAGTAACGAGCACTATTAATTCGTATGCTTTTAAGTTCCTGAAAACTGCTTCACTAGCATCCATTAAAAAATATACGATTGTCGGATGTAAAAGCTTACATTTTTTTTACAGAAAAAATGGTAATTCTTTTTAAATACAAGAGCTCTAAAGAGCATTATTAGAAGATATCTTATGATTTAATCATGAAAAAAGAGCTGCTATAAATCAATGTTGAAGCTATTAAAATATATCAATATATTAAAAAAAGTATTAAAAGTAAAAATCAATCTTAAATGAATAAAACGAACTAAATGACGTGTTGAGACATACAGAAACGCTATTCACCACTTGTACTATTTCTTTCAATTCATTTTTTCTATCTTTTGTTAACAATACTAACAAATTAAATACCATCTGTATGTTAATAACAAGCAGTCGGCAGATTGATTACGTCATAACATGGTGGTGCCGGATTAAGTGCAAGACTGAGACTGTTTCGGAGCAAGGCTTTTAATTACTCTTGATAAATGCATCACAGAAAGAAAAGAAAATGTTTTCCGTAGTCTACTTTAATAGAAGAATTTTTTATTGCAATAAAAAAATACTACCGGAAATGTCCATTATGACATCTAGTATCTGTATTAATTAAGGTAATACTTATTCTTTTCTTTTTGTTTAAAATTTTCTGTAAAAATTGAAACCTCTAACATTAAAGAAACTAAGTCAAAAATAATATTTTTCAAAAACAGAATAAAATAATTAGCATTGTTACAGTTAGTTTTCTATCAAACAAAATGAATTTTTGGAGACATATATTTTTTGGCTAATATGTTATTTTCTAGTCCCTAGAAACCTAATAATATATACAAACAAAATCGTAACAACATTGTAGCAGTCAATAACTAACAAGGGATCTTTGTAATGCTGTAATCTTGACTATAGTTACCCTGAAATGTAATAGCCAGTGTCTGTGATTCGACATGCTGCTAGTCTTATCCAATCAAATGAATCTAGTCCGTGATGTGTGTAGATGTAAGTAGTGGCTTTGGAAAGTATGTTTACAGGAATTTATAGCCATTGGACGTGAGTTGCTGACTTTGATGAACGTATGCTAGTTGGTGCTCGACGAATAAGACATTCAAATTCGGTGATGTGGACGTCGGACATTCCCGAGATAAGGCGAGAGTATCTTTGAATACAACAATGTATTTGGGCATAACTACCCGTCATTGAAAGCGACGAAGGACTTTCTGTACACAGCAGTGATGTTTGCTGTCCCGTATTGCTGTAACTAAGAGGCAGGCGCCAGAGACGCAAATCACAAACATCTACAGCTAATGAGGAACCATAAATTTATTCACAGGAATATACAGCGTCATTTAACTGCTATGGGCTACAGGAGCAGACTCAAAAGATTTTTTACTTCTTACTTCACTTTCATTTGATTTGATTTGATTTATTGTCTAAATAAATACAAGACTAAGTTCCATTTACAAGTGGCATAGTGACGTTCGGCATGGTGAACCGATTGTGGTTTTGCCATTGCCTTCCGTCGGATGAAGACGACGTCCTAAGGACTTCACCTACAGTTTTAACGTGGGCTCCGAAACACTTATGTTCCCCCACCGGGAATCGAAATCGGGAACCTTTGATTACAAGTCAGCGAACGTTACCACTCATCCACAGGGGATGCACTTTAGGGTTGCAGGTTTTCAATTAATCTCGTAACCAGTTTCTCCGGTCTCGTGCAAAGGATTGGTTGTAGCGCTGTCTCTATGAAGCTATGAATCAAATATGCCAAGAATGTACTGTTTATGCTAGTGTTTACTCCATATTCGTGTGGGTCGTCTTCAGCTGGTATGGAATGATACTTCTGGTAGTCTAAAAGTTGATAGGTGTTCGCTACATGTCTTCTTGGCCGCTCATGGTTAATCGTACATTTTAATGACTTCAGCTTCATGGAATGGCCACCCCGATATCCTGATATAAAACCCATAAAACACCTGTAGGATGTTGAGAAATGGTCCTTTCGAGATGTGAATCTGTCACAAATGCAACGGAATTATGGGGTGCTGTGCAGACTCGAGGAAACCAAGCATCACCAATCTGTCGTCCATCTCCGAACTCAAGTTGACCCACTTAACAACCTAGTGATGGGGTTACTAGGTGGTCATATGATTAATTATGGTTTGTCAATGCATACCTACATTAGTCACGATTAGAAATTTCTAATGGTAGTTTAAAATTGCGACGGCAAATTATAATGCGCCTATATGGTATTAAATGTTAATATGCCTTTTTAAATTGTCATTCTGTACACTTCATGTTTGGTAAAAGGTTTAAGATAATATTCCTGTTTTGAATCGTAACTGTCGAGACGTTTCTAATTAAGGATTTTAACTAACATGTCTGATTTTTCTCAACTGGATTAAGAGAAATGAAGAATGAAAACATAATTAATTGTCGTTTCATCTCTGAAGACATAGAAAAGTTATAACTACAACCTTAAACTATCTTTTTGGAATATGGGGAAGGAATGGACTTCACTATGTTATTAGCAATAAACTAATAATTTTGGTATATATAGAGTCAAAGAAGCTCTAGACATGTTAAAAATACATACAAATTATTTGGCACACCCGGTAAACTTACAATAAACTGTAACAAGAAATTCTTTTGAAAATCCCTGATGGCAACTCCTTTTTTTCTTGAGTCGGGAAGTGTTTTACTGTGTATCAACAAATCATTCGTCAAAATTAATGTTGTAGCATTTTTTCGATTGTTGATGCTCACCACCCAATAGTTGCTATATACCCCAAACGTAAAATTCTGGGTAAAAGCCTGTGGACGATTAGAGTAGTAATTGTAACTAATGGTCGTTTTAGTTTTGTACAGTTTTTACCAGCTCACAATTTCTGATTCAAAGCTGGTGATTTTTTGCCACTAGATCACAGGAGCTGAACAAAAAAAAAATGTACATCTTCCGGGAAAATGTTTTAAATAATAACCACTGGCGTGACAGGCCGATAGGCCCTGAGCCTGCCCCAACGCCATCTGTCCGTGTTTGGTGGAACTGTGTCCACCTGAGTGACGGCTGTGTGGTCAGCAATGCGCGCACCTAACTACGAACAGGCGTATCAGGGGTTTTCTAGACCGAGTGTGGCCGTCATATTTTTATTCACGTGACTGCCCAGTTTTCCTCACGACGCTGGGTGGACGCCGAAAAGTGGAACTCCAGCCGGGAATTGAACCCGGGACCACGCGGATATGAGTCCAACGCTCTAACCACTAGAGTATGGAGCCTACAAAATGTTTTAAATAATACGTGTTAAATCAGGAGAAGAAAGCTTAAGTAAATAAACAATGAATGGAGTAACACCTATAATAAAATAATAACATTATGACAAAGCAAAATTATCCCTGATTATTCAACCCGTATAATAAAATATATCCAATGTTTAGAATGCGATAGCTTTATTCACAAAATGAAAGAGAAATCCATGAGATCCTTTTAAAATTACTGGTGGTAAACTCAGCAAATAAAATTTTTTTTTGCACAACAAGGTTGGCATGTTGTTAGCTCTTTTGCAATTTTATTTTGCGACAGTGAAACGTAACATATTCAAAAACTAACATCATTCTCAAAATTTGAGGCGCATGCGCGATAACAAAAGTCTATGTGCTATCTTTTAACATGTCATATAGACTTTTGTTCGCGCATGCGCCTCATTTCTTGAAACATTTTCCAAAATGCTAAAACTTTGAAACCAATTTACAGAAAATTAATAAAACTTTGTAGTATTCGTTAAAATGTTTTCGTTTCCTCATGTAGGTACGCGTACCACAGGTTGAATACCACTAGTGTAGAGAAAATAAGAGATACAAGTACACACTACTGTGCACTACATACACTACTGTATGCATTTTTTTCATGTTCGAAAATACACAACTGTATACAGTGCACTTTGTTGACAGGCTGTTGAAGCTATAAATATCACTCGAAAAGCCTTCATCAGCCACTGCCTTCGTGACCTAGTGGAGAACGCATTGAACTAGTGTGGTAGTGGACCTTCCCACATAGCAGAGTACATCCCTGGGACGTCCCATTTAGATCCCATTAACGTCAGATTTCTCAAGCTCCCATAGCGATGTCCTAAGGACGTCCGTGGGATAACTCTGTGGGCAATACAAACAGTTCATCCCGTATGGAGGTCCCCTGGATGTCCCCCGGAAAGCCGTGCGGGATTACCTACCTGGAATTTCTATAAATTAAATCGACCTTACTATTATTATTATTTAATTAATTATAACTATACGAAGGATATGCCTTCGTATAGTTATACGAAGAATTAATTATAACTATACGTCCCATGGATGTAAACGGGACTTAAACAGCGCGTCTTACGGACGTCCCGATATCCTGCCAGGAGATCCGTCAGATATTCCTGGGACGACATTTTGCTATGTGGGTTGGTTCGAAACCCGGCTAACTATTATATAACAATAATTAAATGCAGTGTGGAATATGAATGTTATCACATGTAAGCGAGTGATGTAAGACGCTTTATATATAATTTTTTTTCGTGTCTTTTATTTCAACTGTTTATAGGCTCCCGAATGAAGACAACGTAGCGTTCGGTCAGTTGAAGCAAGGTTCTATGTGCCTCGAGTTGGGAACGAACAGTCTTTTCCAGTTGAGTGGCTGCCACGAAGGGTCATCGAGTCAGGAATGGGCCTATAGCAAAGCAGGAACAGTGCATCAAAAGGACCAATGTCTGGCGGCGAACATAAAGACTCGTGGATTACACGTAGAAGCCTGTGATGATAGCTCAAATCAGGTACCAACATTTTTTTTAAGTATACATTTTTAAATAAGACTCTGGCGTTTTGTAATACTTTTCATGAAAAACTAGTTCAGTTTTACTGTAGTGTAGAAAAACCTCAGATTAAGAAGTAAAGGCCAAGCTTCCGCTCGATTTGATGCCCTTTTGTGTCGATAAAAAAAACCCACGAAAGATGTGGAACTAAAACAGTAACAAAACTTGAGTAAACATTTGTACACGCGTTTCAGACGCTGTTCTTACACAAAAATATATATTTTCAGTACAATTTCTCTGGACTAGAAAACTTCATACAAAAATATACACTGATGGCTCTTTTCAAAAACGTATTATCACGTCGCTCTATCTACGTTTAATTCCAGTTATATGAATTTTCAGGTTCAGGCTTGTCAAGTATTTTGCATGGAAAAGTACCCACTTTAGACTCAATGTTTCCCCATTCTGTAGACTTAGACTCTCCCTGGCAAAGCAGGCTTATGATCGCTATCGAAAGATCGGTTCTTCATTTCTCCTGGACTAGTTCAAGATACTAACGCTGTGAGAGTTAACGCTACCATTCAGAAGTTTTAATCAATGAAAACTATGCACTTGTTGCACCAATTAAGTAATGATACTATGACTTCTTTTAATTCTGCTTTGTCTCCTAAACTCTTACCAAGCTTTTAAGGACAGAACCTACTATTAACGCGAGACTCGAACTATGGTCAGGACTGAATCAGAAGCAGATGCGGATCCACAAACTAACATGTGATGTCACTTACCTCTGAAGCTGCCTACCGAGTGGGCAGAGCATTGACTTAGCTTTCGGGAGGTCCTGGGATCGATCTCAGCGGCCACCCATTCTGACTGAGGTTTTTCCTAGTTTCTTTTCACAGTCACATCGAGCAATGTCGGGATGGTAACTACAAAAGAGGCCCTGGCCGTCTACCTATCAACATCCTATCCCGACCTGAGCCTTAGATGCCTAAAACCCTTAAAATGAATTTAAAAAAATCTAAATCTACCTCTCTTTCCACTCATCTTACATCTGCAGTTGTTGGTTTACTATACTTCGCGTTTAGTATTAATGCAAGAGACCAAATTAATACATGGGTGGATCCTCTGGACTGCGTTCTTTCCATAGGGCTAAGTACTCAGTAGGGCATATCTCTTTTCTTCCTCCTTAATATTTATCTTTATTATTTCGTGAACGTATTTAATTCGTCACGTTCGGGACCACGACTGTGTCGGATTAGTGATTTTGCCGGATTATCGAATGTCATTGTAGTTTTAACAGGAATACCAAAGAAAAAAAATAATAACAGTACAGTATTTAAAACAAGTTGAACATGTAATAAGTTGCTCTATCGCAAGAAAAAATACACATGAGCCTTATCGACCTGGCGGTCAAAGTCAAGAAACAGCCGAATTCACCCGAAAAAATCCGAACGCAAGCGACTTGATTTGTGTCGGATTACACAATGTGCTGAACCGTAGAATGCTGGATTAAAGAGAGCCTATGTAAGATGGTAAAATAAGGTATGCAAAAGGTACAGGTCAGAATACAAAGACATGAAGTTCACAAAAAAAAAAAAAAAAAAAATGCAGCAACATTTCGCCAAAGGCGTGTTCACATAATGAGAGACAGAGAGAATTGGTGGTAGGGAGCGGCCATATTGCCAACTGACAATATGTCCTAATTTATCGTTCTCTGGATGCTGATAAGGGTTCATACTAGGATTTTGTGTTAAAGATTGTATCAAATATGCACGAAAAGTTGTGCCAAGAAGAAGTTTTGTTGTTTCCCATATTGGGCTTGGGTATATTATTTCCCATGTTTTGTCCTTCACAACAGTGTACAGATCTACATTTAGGATGGTGTCATGTTTTGCGACTAGAGAAGTCGAGCTTCCTTATCTACTTTGCGCAACCTAACTCCAGAGCTTGTAGCTGCAATCTAGTCTGTGTGTGTGTGTGTGAGAGAGAGAGAGAGAGATAAAGTGGTGAAGAATGCATTAGGTCTGACTGGCATTACATAGTGACCTGTTAGAAACCACACTCTACCTCGAATTCAGACTGAAGTGTGGTATTGATGCTACATTAATAGCTGGACATACCTTTTAGCAGCGCCCAATTTGATTAGTACATAATCACTAGTGTAACAAAATTGTTAATATGAATTAATGATCAAGTTCCTTGCTAACGCTGTTTATGAACGAGAACATTCCACTGAATTTCTTGTACCTGCTTTTTATTCTGACCGATTCTTATAGTAAAGACCCGTGGTTGCAGTGGCAGTCGGTGATTTATTAAGAATTTTTATGAACAGACAGAGAGGGGGGCGTAAGATTGAAATTAGAGGATTGAGATTACGTTACGTCACTGTATTTGTCACAGTCTGGGCGATGGCATGTTATATCAAGGGGATTTTAGTCATGGTTTATTTGTAGAGGGTAAGGGGTTAATTTCCAGGTACCACTTATGCTTTTCTTAGGGTAACGTTTTCTACTAATGCAACTTGATGTAGCGAATAGGTTTTATATCTAGTGCTATAAACTTTATTTTTGCTTCGGAGCCGCCTTCTCGTACTTCTTTCAGTAGATAAATTTATTTACCCCTTCCTTTTTCAGTGACAGATAACATACTATGTGGGTGTAATCCTGGGCATGGACAAATGTTAAGGGTGTTAGGTGATCCTGGATATTATGTTAAATATGAGGGGAGTTCAATAAGTAAGAGCCAATTGTCTGGATATTTAATAAGATTAGATGAAACCTTATGAAGTGAAGAGACATCTGTGAGGGGGAAGGCTGTGACAGTGTGCAACTGATGGCAGGACAAGCGCGAAACGAATGATTGTGTAAAAGTCATGGCTTCCCGCTAGATAATTCCATCTTAAAGGAACAGCATTCTTTAACATTCGTAAGAAACATTACGCACTCTTCAACTTGTGTTTATCGCTCTACTGTCTTACCACCTGGAATATAGATAGTGATTCCAGAATATGTTAGAAGAAGGGAGTCTGCCAGACACCTTAATGGAGGGTCACCCCTCCAATTTGTCGAGCATACACCCTGAATTTAAAAAACTTCTGTTAAAAATCGATTTAAAAACCTGGAAAACTCTACTTACATCCCTAAAGCTAAAAAATCCCGGCAGAATCCCTGCTTGGATGATGCAGTGAACAGATCGAACTCCAGATTTCACCAGGTTAGCTAAAGTGGCCACAGAAATCCACCTGTCCTCGTGAATAACTCCATCCTCTCAAGCAACGTTTTTCATAAAAGTGACGGAATAAGTTTTAGCGGGGCGGCCATTATTTTCTCACTACCATTTGTTTCTCATTTGTCCTACAATCTGTTCCATGCTGTTAGAATCTGCCTTATAGATGTATCTACACGCTATAATATAGAATGAATACGTAACTCTTGAATATTCTTAATAAAAGTGAATGATATTAAATATGTTTTCGTAGTAACTCGTAGTTACCATTATCTACAAATGAAAAAGAACTTGCTTCAAATAGTTAAAGAAGCCTTATCTGGACAAGCTGATAAAAACCGTAGTGACAGTACTTCACGTGATCCAAATGAGCTTCATCAGATGGGTTAAAAGGCAAAGGTGAAAACTTACATTAAAACTACCAGAGATACGAGTCACAGGAAGGTCAAAAGAAGCCTAAACCATTGCAGAGGCTCATTGAGAACAGAGCACGTGAACAACAGATGGTGGCGTTGTAAGTAAACAAACATGACGGTAGCTTAAGTGCTGAATTCATCTGTTGTTCCTGGTAAACTAAAAAAATGTACTAGTGTAAGTGTAATTGTACGTGTAAGTCTTACACAAGATTACTAAACATGTCAATACATCTACAGCACTGAATTCTAGGGAATCATTTTATGTATTGAAACGTCAAGGTTCACTAAACGATCACGCATGACCTATAGATCCACTAAAAGACCAGACTGTGGAGCCGTTCTCATTGAATCTTAACCTTCCTTTGAATCGAACCTATGATAGCTCTAATGTGAATTTCTACTTTTGTATTTACCTGATGATGTTTGACTAGAGAGCAAGTGAAACATTGTGACGATTTTTATCAACGTTAGGACTTTTTAAAATTAATTATTTTGAATTTCTAGATGGTCACACGTAGCGTTTACTTTATGGACAAAAGTTTTGTTAATTTTCACTTTCCTTAGTTACAAAAGAAGCCAACAATTACTAATCTGAGATTTTGTCCATTTTTTTGTTTGCAAAGTAGTATTTATGCAGATACGTATATTACAAGATAAGGCTTAGTTATTATTTCTTATTACTTACAGAGGTGGACACGGCAAGGACGGAAACTAATCCAAACAATGTCTGGCTTATGTCTGGAAACGGGAGTCTCCTTCAAGATCTTTCTCTCGGAATGCAGATCAGCGGCCATGTCTCAACACTGGGATTTCACTGTGGAACTACAAACTTTATATGATGGTTTCATAACTTAGCGTATACGTTGAAGAAATAATTACTATTTTCTGACTCTGTTAATTATTGTTTTCCTGAAGTTTAGAATCTCCTAACGATCACCATCTAAAGAAAAGACTCTTCAGGAACACATCGATAAGTAAAATGGCTGTGATATGTTATTTACACCTAAACACTAGATTCTAATAGGATTATTTTAGTACAATACCTCTGTGAGACATTACGTGTCTCATGGGTTTGTTCGGAAGACTGCACGTACTTACACTAGATGTTGTGAGAAAAAAAAGTGACAAATATCGGGATTGAATGTTAACGGCAATAAAAAAATGAAGGATCCGTGCAACGATGTCAAAATGGTATATGTCGAGACTGTTATTCCAGTCTTAAGTGCTCAACATACTTGTGCAAGGAAAGAGACAAGAAAAAAAACTTTTGACGTGATTGATGAATGTATATTTATAAGGCTAATAAGTAAGTTATTTATATTTAACAAGGGACACTTGTAGGGATGAGTGGGGAGAATTAAATTATACGTGATATACTGTATAAACTAAAAGAAGAGACACACTGGTTAGAAAGAAGGTTTCTAAGACTGATTTAGAAGGGAAAGAACTACATTTAATAAATATTGTGCCCTCAAATTCACAAGGTTAATCTTCTCTATTTCACAGTGGCGGCTCGTGGTCAAAATCGTAAGTGAAGTGCATCCAAATCATTAATATACCCATTCTCTATTCATCCCGAATTTCCTGGACTGACTGGTTTACCCGTAATGCCGCTTATCATCATATTAAATGTTGATGAATATTTGTAGAGAAATTAAATGCTAAAAGTTGGGACCCACTATAAATGTGTAAATATAGTTGAAGATATGACAAATTTCGCCGACGACTGAGCGTGGGAACAACAAACACGCCCAAGAAAAATGCAGTACTTTGCTAAATTTCATTTACAAGAAGTCGTTCTGCAGTGGCAAAGCTAATAATTTTGTACTAGTACTAGTACTAAGAGAGTACTAAACAACTGCCTAACTTAAAATTTTCAAATCGAACATTCCACCTTTTAAATATGAAGTGGGAAGAACGGAATAAACTAAAACACCAGTTGCATGAGCTATCGCAGCATAGGGATTTAAACTGAGGCTCTGTCCTCCTTTTCAGAGTACTATACTTATCGACGTAACGTTGTATTATTATAATTTGTGGTTTGATACGCACATTTCCAATGCCGATATTAGACGGATTCAAATGAATGTACAGTGCATTAGTGACAGGGACCGAACAGCCGTTACTCAGTTGGTAGAGCGTCGGTTTAGCAATCGAGAGGTCTTGGGATGGTTCCCAGCGACTGCCATCCTGGTTAATGTATTTCGTAAGCCATACTAAACAAATGAAGGGATTGTAGTCTACTTCCAAACTTGGGATGGTAGCTACTGAACGAAAGTTGCCTAAATGCCATGCAAAGACAAAATCAGTGATGAAAATGATATCCCAAAGAAATGCAAATGGAAAGAATAACTAGGCTTATATTCTAGGTCTTGTAAATGTGGAAAAGTGATAGCTTTCTCAACCCAAAAATCATTTGCATAAAGACACTACCAGCATTGAAGAACCTTTATACATGCTGAGTGCTGAAAGTTTAATATTACTATTAGAGGAAGGCAATGGATATAGAGAAAAAATACGAATGAAATTAAATGGTGGCCTGTTTAAAATATTCTTCGTGACATTTTCCGTTTTTAGGCTCACCAAAATTCAACTTATTTTCTGCTTCAAAATTTATTATTCGAACAATACACACAGTGATTTTTCAGATACAGTGCACAATTTTATAGTAATGTTTGAAGTTTAGTTTAATTTACATTTAAATTACTGGCCTCTAAGGCCTAAGCTCGTCATACGTCTGAAGAATGGTGTCCCTTCGCGAACATTTTATTACACCTAAAGCGAGAGCCGAGCTGGCGTTCCTTAGTTGCTATCCCATTGAAAAACACCTGCTTCCAAACCCACCAATAGGCCATCTTGGCTGATGTTTTTCCAGTTTTCGCGTTCTCGCACCGGTTTGATGCTGGGACAGTTCCTTCTTTTCTTCTACTTTCCCCATCCTGGCCTAATGTAAGCAAAACATGACTAAAGGCTATAAATAAAATTCAATTCAAATACACTCGTAACGAGATTGATACTGACTTCCAGGTGATTGTTTTGAAATCTTTAAACGAATAAAAAATCCCGTGCCTCTAGAATATTTATTCTTGCTATAAAAACAAACAAACAAAAAAAAACGATCAAGGCAATTAGAGCGTGACCTGTTCAATTAAATTAAGTTGATTTTTTCCTTAAGATACAGAGACTATTATATTAGGCCTAATGTGTTAAAATCATACAAAATTACTTTGCTGCTCAAATCAGGAACTCCCAAAATAATATTTATTAAGAGAAGTTATAAATGAGCTTACAAACTTATAAAGACAGTATAATATATATATTTCAAATTAATTTGTTGTATCTAGCATTGTGCGCCTAGATTAACTCACTTGGCACTAGGTCTATTACAGCTCTGACATACATGCTTATTCAAGCATATGTGTCTATAAAAAGGCCATGTCAAAATCATCATTCCCTTTCACTATACATACATGAACAAAAGACGAACAATTGTACAGATACACATGGTGCTGATACAGTGGGGACAAATTTACTTTACTTGCACACTGAACAGCCGAAACTCGGAAGGGAAGTAACTTCGTTGAAAGCAGATTGCAGGTTCTCTTCCGCTATCCTCAACGCTATCTCGCGCTGGCCAGTATAGCCTGCAGCGTCTAGGTTGTCATGGCAACCAGAAGTTCATCGTCCCGTCAACGGAAAGATATTCATCGCGGTAAAATTGTCCCCGCCATAGATAGCACATATAGCTAGATTTTTTCGAAGGTGTATAAAAGTAACGTTTTCAACTTCGTAAGAATAAGGTGCCTTCCAGCGCTAGAATATTTACTTATGTTGCATACGAAATTGGAAACAGTTTATTTGTTTTTTCTGCTGGAATTTTGTTACGCTACTTCATTTTCTTTCAGACACAATTTTTGTTTATTTAGTCAATGAAAGAACAAAATAATAGGTGAAGTACAGCTTCACTAACTTCACCCGAAAAACCGCCACTGCTATTTCAATTAAAGAAATATAATCGACAGACAAATACAAGGGAACGTCAGGAAATAGGTTACAAATTCCTACATAATAAAAGTTCATGAATTAGTTACGTGGCAACCAGTTTTATTTTTCCACACAACCAGGCACGTACCCACAAATAGTTTTTGGAGGGGGACCCGAGGTCTGTCTGAGTGTGAAATTTACGTAAAATGCGTATATTTTGCACAAAATGTTACTGACCTCACAAAAAAGACTTAATGTGGGGGTGTCCGGACCCGAGGAATCCCCTCTGCGTACGTACCTGCATACAACTACGACCTACATTGAAATACTTATCCCAGCAATGTACAAGCATCCCAATACTTGCTGCCGTAGCCACATCGTTCAACGTGTTCACAGTTTGAACGTTCTTGGTCAAATTTAGCGATTCAGTTGTTCACCGCTTGAAACGAGAAATACTTCTCACCAGGACGCGTTTCCTTATGAATTTCCTTAGCATGAAGATACTTCGTCCACAAAAGAAAGCACTAGGCCTACTGCTCTCCGAATATACATTCATCCAGAACAGTAGTCATTTTTACACCACTGACGCCCTCAATGATCCGTGGCACTGCTCACTAACTCATACGAGTGTACCTGGTGACACTTCTCGAAAAAACTCACGGCTATTTTTTTCTTATTTATTATCAGATTGTAACCTATCTACTGACTTTTCCTTGTAATATACGTATTTAACTAAACCCCAACTAATGTCGCTGTGTTTAATCAACTTATTCCGATTACTTTTCTTGTTTAAATGTTTGTACAAGCTCTGCAACCGTTTCTTCGGCTTATTTCCTTACTTCTTCAGAGACGTTATGAAGCAAATTGAAAAAAAAATCTATTTCAGTTAAACTGTATTTATAAGAAAGTTGTGAAGTCACTTATTTTCATTTTAGGTTCTTTGATGATGAAGCGATAGGAAAAAAGACCTTCTTTTTCCGCTCATGGTGTCCATGGGAGTTATATACAGTTACAGCCGTGTTTATGGTTTGCGGAGAGGGCGGAGGTTTACGTCTGTTCCCTTCTCTTCCTAACTGTGGCAAGTGAATCAGAATTTAGAATTTTTAAGTTACTGACACGGAAGGTTTCGTCAAAGCTGGGGGCCGTGATGTGAACTGTGTTCTGGTGTCGCGAGGTGAGGTTGTTGCGATTCAGAGGAGTAACGATGGTTGTTGATGTGCATTTTTAGACATGTTTGGGTTTGTTCGACGTATAGGTTACAGCGTAAGAAGTAGATAGGGTTGGAGGAAATGTAACTGCCGGAGTTTCGGAAAGAACATGCTTCGTGAGTGATGGAATGTTCGAAAGTCAGACTGGGATAAAAATAATGGGACAGATTCTGCAGCGAGGTTTGCTGCACTTGCCAGGTTTTCGGGGAGGAAACTGAATGAATCTAGTTCTAGTCAGGATCGTGTTTATATTGAAGGGGGCTGCGGTATGCTAGTTTAGGGCACGAGGGGAAAGATCTTTCAGTCACAGGCGGTGAGATGCGCTAGTTTGAGGACGTTTTGGAGGACCTGAATGCTGGGATGGTACTGAGTACGAAGATTGGGAGCGCAGGGAGCTTCACGGGTGGGTCAGTTGGAATTTTGATGATTCCTGACACGTTTCAATTATTTACGAATGAAGTAACTGGGATATACACGCTTAGTTACAGTAAGGAGAGGTTATCAGAGGAGCAGATGTGGATGCCCCGGACAGCCAGAGCGTATGGAAGATAGCGTTTGGTACGGTATGGATTTGAGCTATTGTAATGTAGATGCTGTTGGTAGGTTTGAGGTGGACGCCAGTCTGAAGTCGATTAGAGAAGTTATGTGTTCCCTAGAGTAGGAACTGGTGAATTTGATGGGAAAGGTGTACTTGAGGTCTTACAAGAATGTTTGCAGTGACTCTTGTTCGCGGATCCAGATTAAGAAAATGTCATCAATATACCGAAGTCAGGTGAAAGATTTGAGAGGTGTAGAATTCAGGTATTGTTTCACCAGGCGTCTCATAAGGTTGGCGTAGGAAGGGGCTATCTGGGTGCCAACGCCCGTGCTCTTGATTGCCAGGCAATTTTGGTTTTCAAAGAAGAAACTGTTCATGGCGAGGACAAACTAAGCTTGCTTTAGAAGAAATGGTAAGCTGGATTTACGAGGATTGGGGTGTATGTCCAGAAAACATTCAAGGGCACCGAGACTTTTGATGTGGAGAATATTAGTACACAGTGACGTTACGTCAACTGTAATAAAGATGATGTCTGCTAGGAGCGGGTCAGAGATAGGATATATTATGGAGAGAAAGTGATTGGTGTTTTTAATAGAAGAAGGGAAAGTCTGGTCGAATGATTGGAGATGGAAAGGCAGAGATTCTTTCTGTAGGTGAGCCAAACTGGAAACAATGGATCTGTCAGGGTTTGCTAGATTTGGATTTTGTAAAGTAGAGAGCATTTAGGGTCAGTTCTACAATCGACCGCTAAACTTCTAGTCAGCGCTAAGTTGAGACCAACTCTCATTTTGCGTACTCTCGTTGGCCAAAATCAGACTTGGCCTCAACTTAGCGCTGATTAGAAGTTTATCGGTCGATTGTAGAACTGACCCTTAGGAGTCCTGGGACTGTTGAAACTGAGAGTAGAAATAGAGGATTGCGATCGTCCCACATGGAGTCCACCTGTGACGGGGTATATTAGGAATGTGTGTATATGGTTACGTAGGTCTCCTGTCGTTAAGATAAGATAAAATGAATTTTATGGGCGGTAACAACTCTTCTGTCGTCTGAAGGATTTTGTAGAATTTTTGCCCGGTTGATGTAACCTTTATACGAAACTGTTGAAATTTCTGCTTGTAATATTTTTGTTTTGTTTCTGTACAGGTGCTCTAGATCAGTAGTTTTCAATCTTTTGATTCTCACGGACCGGCAAAATATAGGGACGAACTTTCAAGAACCGAAAATATGCCAGTCAAATAAGAGGTTTATTTGATATTCAAAAGATGCGAGCACATCTTCAGATTGTAGTTGTTTTGGAAAGGAAATGTAAACTTTAATCTCAATTTTGAACTGCGAAAATCTACAAAATAAGTGCGAAATAATGAAAGGATTTAATTCGTCAAAGACCGGTAATTTCACGGATCCGTACCGGTCCACGGATTGGCGGTTGAAAACCAGTGGTCTAGATAATACGTGGCGAAAAACTGATTATTTTACTCAACTCAATCTAAGTACCTAGTTCCCTAGATACACGTAGAGTTCAACCGGTATTAATTATCCCTGGTAGCACACGTTATCGGGCCAACGGTCGACCAACTTAAAACCGGTGGCTCTACGTTGGGCCACCGCTGGCCCGATGACCTGTGCTACTGGGGTAGTACTTACTTCTGAATGAAATGGAAATCAAGGTTTAGAAACAATATCTTTTATTAGAAGCTTTAGTTACCTCGTAAACGTTACACATTGTTTAACATTCGTATGTCACGTACGGGAATCAAAAATTAAAACAATTTGCTTCACAGCGTAAGTCGGCGACTAGTACAAACGAGTGGTAAAGCTTGTACATAATTATTACATGACGAATGAAACGCGAATAATATTATTTAAATATGGAAAAAAATCTTCGTGGAAAATTTAGGTGTTACTAATATTGCTGTGAGTTAAGTCTATGATAGTGAATATAAATGGACAAATCTTCACGTGCGTTAGATATCAATGCTGTAAAGATAATGCCTGACTGACTGATAATTATGTCTGACTAGGTTATAAGTAAAACATTGTATATTTTGATTCAAAGACTTTGCAAAAGGAAAACAAAAGAACCCAAGGAACACACACACGTGAAAATAACGTCATTTTTAGGTCGAAAGCTGATGCGAAAGACGTCGGAATGACGGATAAATGTCACAAACCAAACGACGTATGTAAAATTCCTAGAGTGACAACTTCTTCCTGTAGCTATTCGTTTCAAATAAACATACAAATGAACCAATCTGTCCCAAAAGAATCGTTTGATCTCGGTGCTTTTGCATTTTAACCGCATTGTAGAAAGCAACGACATATATATAAAACAGTGGAATCCGACATGTTCACTGTTTCACTCCAACTGCATTGCCAAGGATCACACAGTCGCTATCGGAAACGAGATATCAACACAGCATGTCAAGAACTAGAGAATGAGGCATGACAGAATTAAGTCAACTAAAAGACCAAAATGTCACGTAAGAGCGACGTAGATTTCATTACAAAGACGTGATTTTTTCGACCGAAATATCACGTCATTTTTACGTGAGTGTGTTGCTTGGGAAATTTGTATTTAATTAATCAGTCTCATAGTACAAGGAATGTATTACAAAAGATATTTTATTAAGATGGAGAAAAAGTTTATTGAATGTAATATTTATAATACAGTATTGCTAATATTATTAAATGCTTTTTTTTATATACATAATCTGATTGTATTCCTTTAACCCTGTCATATAAATTTAGATTGTTATACTACTACCAACACTGAATACACACTTAAAGATCAATTAAAAGAATTTAAAACTAAAAACATTGTGAGAATCATGGAGTGGGAATAAAATTACAGAAAATGATAGTGATGTTGATTGAGACAAAGGAAACTGCAGGAACCATTAATATTAAAAAGATAAGAAGTATTTCGGAACTATATACTATTGATACAAAGTATGGAAAAGAAAGGGAGTACTGGAGGAAGAGATATTGATGAAGAAGGGAAAAAAATCTTTACTGTGATGCTGTTCTAGTAAAGAATGTGACAATAGACTCAGGTCGGTTGTCCAGTACATCCGTAGTCGGACAACTAACTAGGTCGTACGACTTCGGACGACTTTGCTTGTCGATTGGAGGCGATTGCATTAGATGCGACTGGGCGTGGAATTGGTATATCCACTCCAGTTATTTGGTCGTTTTAACAGAGTTCGTAAGTTCGAAATAGATTTCGGCGAGATGTAGTTCTTTTTGTGGAAAACTCAGTGTTCGATTTGTGATAAATTACGAACGATACTAACACTAGTGGTTGCTGGTAAGTTGCAACATACTACCTGTTTGGGTAGAAATATAGAGATTTTATCCCTGGTTGGGATGATATTTGGAATCAACAACAGGGGATGAAATTCTCACGCACCACGGAAAATCCCTGGCATCCCTCATGGCAAATCGAACACTTGCAAAACTCATATCTGAGACGGAGTTACGTGAAGAGAGAAAGGTGGGAGCTGTAGATGAATCCAATACTATCGAAAAAAAAGAGAATTTCATAATTTGCGTGAAGAACTGCCAAAGAACCCCGTCAAATTTCTGTCTGATATTCACTTATGTAACCAAAATTTCACCAATATGATATTAAACTTTGATTACTTTTAAATCATTTACCTCCATTACCCATTTCCTCAGCAACAGTTTCTTTTTATAATTTTCTTAGCATATTCCAATAGTGATACATTTTGTATCGCATATCTGACAGTGGCATTTGCATGTAAACTACACCAATCAGTTTGTCAACATCCATTGTCAAACACAAGGACACGCTAAGGAGCAATGCCTATAGCATGAAGTCGGCCCAAGTCGTCAGACTAAATCCCATTCGAATGGTCGCTTGTGTGATGAAATCGGCTTAACTCGTACGACCAAAGTCGGAGCTAATGTAAGGTCTCGCATTGTTTTTTTGTTTTGAAATTAGTCATACCTATACGGACGACTACGGATCGAATAAACGACCGGCCTTAGGATAAACGAGAACAGAGATTAAGTTTATTTTCTAATCATATAATTACGTTTTTGAATGTCCTTGTATTGATGCAAATCCAGGTTGATTCAAAAGTACAGCCTGGTAGTTCACAAATACCTTGTTTAGATTACTAAAATGTTGCGATGGTGAGAATTATGGGTCAAACTAACTTGCTTTCAGACTACCGAACTAAACTTGGTTATCATGGTTGTACTAGCATTGTCTGTAAAGAAACAGGTAGAGGTTTCCGTGGTTGAGTAAAGAATCTTCTTGTTATACGGGAGAGGATTAAATTATTTTAAAAAAAATGAATACAAATGAATTGATTTTAGTGTCACATTTTGTAGATTAGTTCTGCCATCATTCTTTTATACTTTAAAAGTGATACGCACCACCAGAATACTATATATTTCGATAAAGAAAGAAATAAACTCACGAAATGAGCCCCTCCTAATGACTAACTTGCGTTTAGACAGCCGTTTCTTACTAACGTTACAAGATAACGTTGTTAGTTGACGTTAGTTAAATTTGAAACCCGCGTTAACGGTAACTACCGTTTATATGGCTGAAATGAACTCGGGTTAACGTTGACTATGGTAAGATGTTAGTAATGTAAAGAAGGCAAAACCGACAAGGAAATGAATTGTAGTACACAAAGGTGGAATGGTGCGGAGGAACTACATTTTGGAGTGCATGATCAACATGGACGCAATTTTTTTCAAATGGCAAGTTGGTCGCGTGACATTTCAAACAACACGAGATTGTTCCCAAATAAGTACTTCAGTTGAAACATTTGACCTACCTGTAATGCCTTGTTCACATTACTAACATCTTACCATGGTTAACGTTAACCGCGAGATCATTTTAGTAATGTAAACGCCAGTTACCGTTAACGCGTGTTTCAATTTTAACCAGCGTCAGCTTACGATAGTTATCTTCTTACGTTAGTTCTCTAAACGCAAGATGGCCGTTAAGCGCAGCTCACTTGGTGAGTTTATTTCTTTCTTTATCGAAATATGTAGCATCCTAGTGGTGCGTATCACTTTTAAAGTATAAAAGAATGATGGCAGAACTAATGTACAAAATTTTACGCTACAATCAATTCATTTGTGTTCATTATATTATAATTTAATCCTATCCCGTGTAACAAGCAGATTCTTTACTCTACGGAAACCTCTACCTGTTTCTTTACAGACAATTGTAGTACAAGCACGATAACCAAGTTAAGTTCGGTAGTCTAAACGTAAGTTAGTTTTACCATGATTTTACCTCCGGAACAATGTTAGTAATCTAAACAAGGCATTACGGTGTCGGAGATAATCTTCACTGAAAATCTCCAGTGCATTGCTACTTGATGTGTTCATTTATCCAGCAGTCCCCTTTCAGTGCCAATAACTCCGATATCGTAACAGGTAGGTTAAATCTGACACCTGGAATGACTATCTGGGAACATTGTCGTGTCGTTTGATACGTCACATAACTAACTTGTTATGAGAAAAATAACGTCTATCCAATATGGTGTCACGTTGATTACGTACTCTAAAATGTAGGCCTCCCCACCGTTCTACATTTGTGTACTACGATGCTTAATTAGCTTGGTGGTTTCTGACCTAACCACCAGGCCGTACTCGGACTTTTGAATCAACCTGTAGTAGCAAACAATACACAATAAAAATATATGTGGCAAACATAAATACTGTATCTTTGGTCGACATAGGCTCGTTACTCAATTATGACATTTTAACTTCTTACAGAAATCAAAAAAGATATTTGTATATTCTTTCACAAAATTGGATATTATTGGAACACAGTATTGACAAAAAGGAGTCGTAAAAACAGCTGCCATAAAAACGTTCTTGGGTAGAACGTCTTAGAGCATAGATAAAGAATAGAGCAGTTTCTGAACTACAACTAGAACTATCTGCTTAAAGATCAAGACCAAGTTATCAAATATGAAGTGGGTAATATTGAGATAAATTTAGCGGCGCAGATCACCCCCGCCATCTTGGTATGACCTTTCTATTGATTTACATGGGAATCGTTTTACTCGTCTTATGTCTCTCAGAAGTGGAATATTGAAGTTCCGCTTTCACGAAATTTGCCTCTGTGGTTACTTTGACTCTTGTAGAGTTCTGGTTTGTGAAGTTTCTTCAAATATATGAGTATAATGTATTATTCATAGTTTACCATATAAATTACAATATGTCAACGGGGATTAATAGCGTTCGTGTGTAAAATATTGCATTTGTATAAAACAACATGAGTCAAAGAAAACATAGCGAAACACTAGGCGAAAACAGAAGTTCAAATTACGCTCCTGAGGGACATAAGACTAGAAAAACAATTCGCATATAAATCAATGAAAAGGTCATACCAAGATGGCGGGGGTGATCTACACCGTTAAGTCTCATGAAATTACATCAAAATTCATGCTTAAGAGTGCAAAAGGGTAATAACATAAAATCACAATATAGAGCAAAATATCCTTTTAAGAAAGTAAGGATGCGCCAAAGTAAAAGCACAGCATACCCCATTCAAGCACTGGTTTTGATACAAAATCTACAAAAGTTGAATGATAATTTATATAATATCCAGGGTTCTAGTAACAAGGCAAGATAGAAAGTGAAGCATTCGAGTGGTCACATCACTTCTTATGGATAATGGTATACAGAATGGAGAAAAAGTAAGACCAACTCCGGATATTGAATTTCCCTGGTTGATAATAGTCCGGTGAAGTTGTTTGTTTGTTCTATCGGGTTATATGAGTCATCCACCGGAGTACATCATCGAAGATTCAATGAGCACGAGAATTATTTGGAACAGTTTCAGTTTAGAGTAAACGATAATCTAAATAATAACTTTTACGGTAAGCAACCAGAAATACTTGTTACAAAGGAACATATCATCGCGGCTCTTTAATCAAAAGGCAGTTTACGAAAGACCTTTATAACACGATGGCCAATTAATTTGAGAGAAAATTGTCAGTTAATAAGGTATTATGTTGTGTTGAGGAGACGCTTCAACTCTATAAATCATTTCGATGTTTTACGAATTTGAAGTTGGAAGAGTCTAGAAGAGAACGCAGAGTTCAGAGGCTAATAAACTTATTTATTTAAATAACAAGAAATGAGAGAGGGGCAATGCTGGAGCAGGAGATGATGAAGATGCGGGGTCGAAACTGCCCCTTCAGCAAAATGCCGTCATATGTTGATGGGCCTACGTCTGGAGTTGTGGCGGCTATCGTCAAAGAAGTGACTGGATGGTAGCGTATACCAAGTCCAGATTTGAGCGGCAAAAAGACATCGGCCCAACGTATACACTTAAGGCAGCTGCAGACGTGGCAAAATATTGGAAGTGGGCCGCCGTTTGTTCAGAGGTGATGCCAAACTACTCAGCCAGCACAGTAAACTTGCTACAATGCAGCAAATTTACTAGTTCACAAGTAACACATTTGCTAGAAACATTGCACGCCAAACTTCATACAAACCTTTTAGGTCAAACTTGCTACAAACTTTATTTTGAAAAGAAAAAAATGTTGGTAGACCAATATCGAGTGACGGAAAATATTTATATTATCTGCAGTGGGGTTCGAAGCCAGGATCTTCAGAATTGTTTGTTGTCCGTCTCTCTAACCACCACTTCACGGTTTTTCTTTTGAATCAAGTACATTTTACTAGTTCTTTTATGTTACGAAAACAGTTTCTGAAATAATGGCACACATGTAGACTTTAATTCGAAACTGGGAAAGCTTCTTGACCCTGTGTTAGAGCTGGGAAGAAAGATGATTCATTGTTTTTTTTGAGATCAATGCCATTTCTCAAACGAACTGGTTGCCTATTTCCCAGATAGCATACTAGTTTATACCAAGTTCGGACTGGTTTTGATTTATCCTTAATGATAAATTAACAGTGATTTTTTTCTGTCGTATTACTAACTAGAACGCGTGATTTCCATAACAAAATGGCTTTTTAACAACTTCTTTTTGTTCGTACTTTTAAATATTTGCTCCTCTTTCCTTTCTCTTGTATTTTTGAATATTTTAGACGATGTTCAAAATTGTCCTGAAAATAAGTTAAGCAATACAGGTAAGACCATTATTCTTTCTTACATTGTACGCAATACAAAGACCAAAAAACGCAATATGTCATCGACCCGAGCACTAAAGTATACTCATCATTATGATTTTTCCTGAACAGCCTCGCTTGTAAAAAAAAAAATCAACGAAGCAAGCTTCATAGCTTTAAAACAGGATCAATAAGCTTTCCCAGTTTCGAATTTTAGTCTACATGCATGCATTTACGTCGGAAACTGTCTTCGTAGTATACTTACTTACTCTATGGCTTACGGAACTCGCAAGTTCATCACCGTAGTAACAAACGTTCGCCATACGATTCTATTCCGGGCAAGATCAAGCCAGATTTCATCACATACGCAAACACCTACTTCTCGGAGATCGCTTCTAATATTGTCGTCTCGGTCTTCCAAATGGTCTCTTTCCATCCGGCTCTCCAATCAAGATGGAATATAGTCTTCATTATACAATCTCCTCCATTCTCTACTCATTTCGGCCTATTGTTACAACCTTTTAATTTCCGAATTCCTGAAGACATTTTAAATTGTGTGCATGGGCCGCCTGAGATACGAGTAGATAGATTTACGAATGTAATTGATTACTTAACTTGTTTTGTTTTTTTCTATGAGAACATAATGTACCGTATAAAAACGTAGCTTACATTATATTATGAAAACTCTCATACGTTTCGAGATCATACAATGAAGTCTCTCTACAAACAGTACATTTCGTGCAGTGTAGCCTATAGAGGGTGGTACAACAGGAAACATAATCAAATTTGAGAAGTTGAAAAAGTGGGATCATTATATACTACGCCAACAACGAAAAATAGGCATAACATTTCCAATCTACTCTATGCATTCTTTGTGCAAAGTGCGCAAGGGTTTGATGCATAGCTAGATGAATCCAAGATATTATCTACATGAAAATACTAATAAATTATAATTGGTAAATTGAAATGTAATTACCAAACACATCTTTTGAATAATCAATATTGTTTACTTTTAAATAATAAGCCTAGATAAACGTTACCAAAATGTGAAGATTAACTATTCATTTGAACATTAAATTCATATATTTTCTTTGACTTGGTTACTTCAGTGATTAAAGGTTTTGTTAGTAGAAAGTCATAAAATTCAGAACATTTTATTTGGAAATTTACTTTGCGCTGTATTTTTGCCTTTACCACATCAATCACAAGTCTTTTTTAGACTGTTGGTCCAAATGTTTCCTATTGTTGAGAACACTTGTTCTGTAAAGACATTACTTGCAGTTATAGATAACATATACTTAAAAATTATAGTTAACATTTTCGGCAAAGATTCAACATGACATTTTGTAAATAAATAGCACCACCTCGATTCACATGGGTCGTGTTTTGAAATAATTTGAGGAAAGACATCATTAAGCATACAATATTCTGAATATAGAGCATCTATGTGAAATTCGTTAAGAACTGAAGAAACGTTAAGTAACTTTAAAAGGTTTAAAATATATTAAATTCGTTAATTAACGATTCATTAAATTCTTACATAAATGTTGGTGAAACGCACCCGATATCTACAAGACTACAGAATGCAAGTTTATTTTAGGCCTCTTCAATATCTTTCCATGTGATGTTTTCTGACAGACTTTGAAATAATAGAAAGTATTATTTTCACTAAAATCGAATATCTTTTCAAACACTGAACTGGACGTTGATATTTTATTTTCAACTTTAATTTCAGCTTTTGTTTCCGGTTAAATCCAAGTTTGCAGAATCATATATTAGCTTTATAACCAAAGATTCCATCATATAACCTCTGCTTCAGTTCACTTTCCATTATTCCATACACCTGTGGAGAAGAGGAACAACTTTGCTCCGATTGTAAACACATTATGTAGAAATATGTTTCTTCAGGATTAGGATCAGCTGAAGAATCACTTTCAGATTCAGAATCACTGTCAGATTTCTATATAACTCGATCATATTCCTCTTCATTCAAGCTTAAGAAGTGTGATTTGACGGACAGTGATTCTCCACCAATCACACTTCTGCAGGATATAAAGAAAGCCATCTCGTAGCCACATGACGTAGAATATTTTCTCGTTCCAAATGGACAGTCATAGAATTCCTTCAAGACACTGACATTTTTAAAGGAAAAACGGAAAATTAATTGAGAACTTTAATGGTTATAGTCTCAATGTGCACGTCACCAAGACATTTTCCCATCTTTTACTGTGTTACAGATAGTGATGTACAATGCGGTAAAAAAGGAAAATTTCTAAAGAGAGAAAAAATAAGAAAATTGTTTAGTTTTTTCATGAGACAAAGGAACACTTTCTCAAGCCTTTTTCATCACAAGCAGTCACTAGGTAGTTAGCAGATCTTGTGTTTCTTTCTCTCTTAATTGTGATCATGAAACTATATGAGCTAGCGAAAAAATATTGGGGGTGTAACTACGATCGGATTGTAATTTCATTATCGAAGAATAAAGTGCCTACATAATTTTATTTTCTGGAACATAAATGACATAATTTTCTTAATAATAAATGACATAATTTTATTTTCTGTGCTATGAATGACATAATACAGAAATAGAATGACAAACTACAAGGAATAAAAGGTAGTTTCAAATACAAAATATATTTCTTGATCATAATCCTCTGAATTCAATATTAAGAATATTTATAATTTATCTATAACTTCCCCTGGAAGTCACTATACTGCAATATATATTAATAAATATGGACGGGGTCAATATTCTGATAACTTCGGAAATGAACCTAGTAAACCAATTGTAAAATTTTTAAAACGAAATTACAAATTATATTGTGTAAACAAAACTCAGATTCAACACGAAAAATCTATTCTTTGTGGACTATTCTGTATAGTTTTTATTTATTTCAGTGTGCGAGGAAAAAATGTAATTTCTAGTCTTTATACTACGAATCTGCAAGAAAACGATGAGATTGTAAAATCTCTTGTAAAAATTATTCTAAAACGAAAAGAAAAATGTAAATAAAGTTTTTTTCGTATAAAGGTAACTTTTATTTTAAAAAAGTCAACGAAAAAAAGTAGAGTGTACAGAAATATATTTATTTCATAATTATACATTAGTTTTAAGAAGGTTCAAAATGTGGAATAGAAAAAGTTAGGAAATGAAGGCAGTTTAAGTTAAGTGGTAAGTATTGCACAATATTGTGCAACACAAACACTTATGCTTACATGATACAAAATTTAAAAATTCTTTTCAAATACACAAAAATTCTTGGGAACACCTGCATAGTTAAATTCTTAGAAAAAGCCGGAGCATGTGCTAACACGCTCCGAGCATGAAAAGAAGTAAAACAACAAAAACTCCGCGTCGACCCATTTCAAAGAAACAACTCTGCACATGCGCAGTTTGTCACCACAATAGAGTTAAATAGTATCAAACGAACATCGCCAAATGTAAACGAAATAACTACATGTAAGCCACGGAAAAGTTTCGGTCTGTGCTGACGGTGAATGTACAACCATTCTCCGTCAAAATAAGATGATGATTCCCACCCAAAAATAAAACTAATTCCTTAATAAAATTCAAAAATTGAAATTAAAGTTATAATATTGCCTTATACGGCTTTTCGCGGGTGCTAATCGACGCGGAGGTTCGCGATCGAGGCGAGCGGCCAACGACAAGCAGCAACATGGCGGTTGTAAAATGGCGGATGAAAAATTTTAAAGAAATATTTAAAAAATTCAAATTTAGTTATCTTCTCTCTCCATGGTCCAAATTCAACCAACATTTTAGCATACCTGCCTAACACATGTAACAACACTACCAAATAACAATAAACAGTCTCAAGGCCATATAATAGCACTACAACCAAAATTCATAGCATTGCTTCGCTTTAGTACTAGCAGAAACAGTCGGATAGCAAATTCTGTATCAATAATTTTCTAATTTGATAGTTTTAGTTTGTATTTCTCTGAAAAGTTTTGGCTTTCAAAGAGTAGGCAAAATTTATACACAAAAAAATGCAATTTACACTGAGAAATTGTCCCACGGAAAATAAGATTTTTATTATTAATTTCAAAAGAAAATAGGAGCTACGTAAAAAGAATATGACTTCAATAATTCATACCTTGTTATAAATATTTTATGCAAATAACTTAAATTATTCGAGTACATCCTTCGTATAAAAATAAGACACGTTTCTGCTTTTATGTTAGTAACCAAAATATTTTTAAGCTTACTATATAAAACCCATGGTTGTAAATAGGTAACGGATTGACTGGTCCAAAACAGTTTAGCTTGACGCCAGTTTTTTATTAATCTTGTCTGGATGATTGAGATGAACTTGCGTGTCTTTTTGGTTTGTCTATGTTTGAGTTGAAAAGCGTGATACATAGGAGGAAATCGAGGAAGATTTCAATATGTAATTTTAATCGATTACAACTCCCAGGCATTCTACGTGTGCGCGCATGTGCTGGCGTCAATTTCGGGCTACTGGCAGTAGATCCATTAACTATTTAAATCCATGTACAAATCTAGGTTTTCAACTTGCATGACTTATGGTAAGTCTACATTAGGTCTTGTTGATCAATATGTTTGTGTGCGCGAGGATTATCTAAAAACCGTGACAATCTTCAATTTTCACTCCACTTATACACATGTAGATTTTTCTTTAACAAGTAACGATGCGTATGTATTCTCCTTGTCTTCAAACTTCCTAACAAGAATGAAATTGTTTATTTTGGTTTACTGCACAAAAATGTGCACTGACTTCGTACAATTGTTTGCGTGACGTTTATAAATTGTCACGGTCTTTAGATATTCCTCGCGCGCATAAACATGTTGATCAACAAGACCTAATGTAGACTTACCATTAAAGAGATAACATGATTCCGAGGCATCATTTTGCTTACACAAAATGACCATTTTGCCTCATGGTGTTTCCAAAATGATACTTATTTTTTGTAAATTCCAAGAAAATCTCCTTAAATATTATCGATATCATTTTAATTATTTTTTTTTAGAAAAGAAAATGTCCAATACAATGTAATAGGCTTTTTATTACCTTTTCACATTCAATACCATTACTGTAAAAGATCATCGAAGTGAGAGGGATCATTTTGAGTCCACTGTCCCTATAATTGGAGGAGTTCATGGTAGTTAATATATTATCTATCTATGGCGCTATGAGATGTTTTAGTGAAATGTGTCGGGGAGTGTATTGTGATGTGGAAATTGAATGTAGCCAATATATATGGTACTATTTTATCACATTGAGCATTGCGTGTTCTAAAATTTACATTGAACTCACCGCATATCACTATAAATTTGTATTTACGATGATTTCTTTCCATCAAATTTTGAAAATCGTTCATAAATACTTCTAAGTTGGAATCAGGTGTACGGTAGATAACTGCAATTATTATCTCCCTGAGTCGCCTTTGATTTCAGTTGTTGTGTACTTAAAGTGCTTCTCAATTGGGTTTATACAGTCTAAGGCCCGCTTGTCACGGAAGCATTTCGTAGCATTTTCCCTTAGCATATATTCCATCAAAATCCTTGTGGAATAATAGCATCTTGCTATATTGTAGGAGTTTTGCTTTGACACGATAGCATTTTTGCTAGCACTACAATTTTGTAATCGAATAGAAATGTCCGTGTCAAACAGACCTAATAATGAGGTTTAGAAATATTCAAATGAGATTTAACTAGAATTAAGACTCCACCGTTTCGAATTAGTGATCTACAGTAGCTAACAGCGAATCTACAGCCTGTAAGTTAATGGTTTTCATTTTGTTCTAACCAATGTTCTCACAAACAGATAACATCCACATTTAGCTATTCTACTTCAATTTCAAGTTTAAGGGCTGATTTTCACGAAAGCTTGCGTTGCTTGCGATTTGAATGAATAGCCAATTGAAATACGTGTTACACGTATTACACATAATAGGGGGCTTAAAACACGTTTCAATTGGTTACTCACCCTAATCGCAAGCAACGCAAGCTGTCATGAAAATCAGCCCTTAATATTTTATTTTATTCAACTGGATATTTTGGTGTAATATAGAAATGCCATTTAACAAATCGCGTCTTAATTTTAGGGTGAATGGCCTGAATCAGGTCACGTAATTGATCTGATTCAGATTCCCCTAGACGTTTCGCTGATCATATCAAAAGAGAGGAATTAGTAGTTGCAGAAACTTGTCTATAATGACATATTTAATAAGAAGCGAGATAATACCTTTACTATTAAAGTGTTGTCCATGCCTTGTATGTAAGCTCCTTTCCATGTCACTGATATACAAGAATTATGTGTTCAGAAAGAGGATAGAAAGTTTTTTTTTTTTCAGGTTATGATTCGTTTTTGATCCGATGGTTTTCAGAGTGCACTCTGTACCCTTAGGTGTTGTTTTATATTGAAAGCGTGAGTTGCTTGCGATATGGGTAAGTAGCCAATTGAAACACATGTTACACGTAGAACACGCAATGAAACACTTGCTTCAATTGGCTACTCACCCATATCGCAAGCAAACCACGCATACAAGGAAAGCAGCCCTAATAGGGAGTTTAATGCGACGATACACTCTCTAAATGAGACAGTAAAGCAGTAGTCATCAATAATGTTAGAAAAATACTATATATAACATCCTTGATAGTCATGGTCATGGCATTTCCATGAAATATGCATCTTCTATAACTATCCAAGTACTCCTTTATTAATGAAAATAATTCTCAGAATTTAACAAATAAAAAATTTCCCACATTCACCGTTCGTAATATGATTAAAGGATCACAGCTATTATTTCAAAAAAATTAACTGGAGATTCCAAACAGCGTAGCGGCGAAATATTTGAAAACGAAATTAATGAAATGCGAAAGTATTTTAGTTAAAACCACTGATAAATATAGGGCTATTGCAGATGTAAACGCTATATCAACAAGGAAGGAAGAAAACGATATAACAATAGCCACAATCCATAGATACCTAATGGCATCTTAATAACATGCTCGTGTGTCTTCAAATGGGAAAAATGCAAAATTTAAAGTAACAAGAAAAGGTTTAAAAAAAACAGTGGTTTGAACGCATATGGAGTGGAGCCTATAACTGTCTAAATCTGTAGAATTTGGTAACTTACATAATGGTTGTAAGTAAAAGATCTCGAAGCCGAACTCCAGTTCCTCGCAAAACCAAGAGGAGGAAGAAGTGTTGTATGGCGATTCACAATATGGAAGACGCATTATCTTTTCTGAACTGCTTTGTGCATTCTGATGATTTTAAACGTGCAAGGGTGAAGTTTGAGTTCGTTGGCAAAAATACGTCTATGATCTTCACCATGGAAGAAGATAAACACCACGTTAAAACTATGAAAATTTCAAAGTCAACCAGGAAATTGAAGCGGGCCTGAGAAAATCACAAGAATATCTTCGACCAAAAGAACGGTAAGAATTTGAAAACAGAGCGGAACTGAACAAATAGTTTATGCGGCACGATTCTAGAGCACTGGCCCGCTTGGGTTAATTTAAGACAATAACGTTAGGAAAATACCATTTCAATTTCATTTATCATAGTATACTAACATGAGCTAACCTAACCTAATTAACCTTTAGTTACAACTCAAAGGTAAATACGAATAATTTATTTTCTCATTGTATAAGAATATGTGGACCAGCGATCTAGAACCGTCCAAATTTATGCAATATAGAAATTAAAATCTGGTTATTATTATTATTCAAGTTCTTTTGTGGGACATTTGTCATTTGAGGTTTACGGTTACTTGAGCTGAAACTTTACCTACTCTTTTTAAGTCAAATCAAATCAAATGTGCTTTAGTATTACAGCTTACGAGGCTCAGCCAAAGGCTGCTCCACCATTTAACTCTTGACAATTTTATAAAACGTAATGCAATGAAAGGGTAAACTTTAGCTGTGGTCAGCCAACTTTATGATACTATAACTATGCTAATGATTTTCTCACAAGGAATTCACGTACATACACAAAGCAATGCCAAGAAGACGAAGGCAGGTTTGTTAACATTAGTTACCTGTAATCACGACGCCATATGCATTCACTTTTTCAGCCTTGCGCACTGCGGCAGTGGGTAGTCATTGCAGTTGACACGCCTTCTTTGCGTAATAATATAGTACCATGGATTTCAGTAACTTCTCTTATTACATTTAAAAACAAAGTCAAATAATTTTGAAAACAAAATATACAAAAATAATATATACCATAGTACAATGTAGAATGTATGTAATTAAATATTGTAGTAGGATATATAAAGTAATACAATACAAAGGAAAAGAACAATCTCAAAGGTGTAGCCACGGGGGGAAAGTGGGGTCGTGCCTCACCAAATACTGTGTGTTCCCCCCCTCAAACAAAAATTGGAATAATACAGTCGATATTCGCCGATATAATAAGTTCCAGGCACTTCGTACCCTTTTGGTCAGTCTATCTGAAATCACCCAGTTTGGCTGCTCAAATCCTTATTTTTTATATATATTTATATCTCTTATATAAGAATAGCCCAAAACGAGAAATATTTATTTTTACACAAAACCTATTAATTAATGGCAGCCATTTTTTATTGCGGCGCATGCCAAAATTTGTGTTAGCAGACGTGTACGGCAAATGTAGTGTTTCTGGACAAGGTTATCATAGGACATTGAAACAAATACCATTCTTTCCTTTAAAATCCGCTTGATAATTTTATTCTTCTGCATGAAAACCCTAAAAAATAATCGAACTGATCAAAATGACATCCAAATGTGATTGTTGAAATAAAAACAATTACGGGTTTCAAGGCGCTTTTTCTCCCGGAAGGGATTGAATATCAAAGTTGATGTTTTGTGCACATATCAAAGAATGTTCAAGGTTGATATATGTATGCTTCCTAAATTTTTTATGATTTTTTGAAAATCCAAAATTTCGTATTATGCATTTTGGAGGCCCAATATCTCTGGCAGAACAAAATTTAAAAATCTATTTTGTCTCAAGTTATACATTTATGTCAGGAGAAACTATAGTAAAAATTTGATCATTGATATTTGAATTTAAAGGGAGCCACAAATTTGTTGGAAATTGAGGAGTGAATAATGCTCGTGCGCGCTATGGTATGAATATTGTAGACCCTTATTTCTGGTGGGAGACCAGATAAAAAATCTTATTTTTTACACGTTAGGCACTTATGTTAGGAGAAACGAAGGTAGAAATTTCAACTTTCATATTTGAAACTGAAGGGAGTTACAAATTTGTAAGTTGGGAGTGTGAATAATGCTCGTGTGTGCTTTGTGAAATGTTATATGACTACCAGAGTGCCAAGAAAAGATGTGATTACGT
>JAGDQP010009823.1:43099-57704 GCA_022664845.1 Lepisma saccharinum | reverse complement strand
ATTGCGCGCTGTAACGGGATGGAACATTAAGCGTGCGCCAGTGACAATAAACTCTCATTGTACAAGTGTAATTACTTATATATACAAAACTTATAGTGCAAGAGGATCAGTAAGTTCCAAGGATTCACAAGAATATAAAAACAGGACGAAAAGCTGGGATAGTGAACGCCAAGGAGCAAGTAACGTATACCTATTTTTGCTGGACGACGAGTACGCCGCACTGAAGGTAACCCTTTTCGTTTCTCTTAATTATAGACAACCTGTTGGAATCTAATTACATATTTGCATTGACTATTTGCAAGCTTAAGAAAGGAATATATTTTATCGTGTCGAGTGAAATGACATCGGATTCTGCGTAGCCTCGTTGCATCAGTTACATATCGTCAACAGTGCTCTTGAAGACAAAAAAGAAGTCACGTGATTAAACGCGGGTTGTTGATGCTCGGAAGCTATTGTTAACGTCGTCGTCGATTATCCGATATGCGTTTTTACCTTGCCTTCGTTTAGATAGTTTTTCTGTGGGCAATAACTAAAGAAATACAATTCAACTAAATAAAGGATCCTATTATTCTTTTGGTATATTTAGTTTAAGTCGTAATTTGCTAGCATTCATTGGACTCGAAAGCAAATAAATAAAAAATCAATGCAAACACAAGAAATGTAAGAGAAAAAAAAAAGTTTTGTAGGGAACCTAAGTAGTCAGTTCAAAACTCCTGTATTATAAAAAAGATACTAATAGCGTAAATTATGTAATACTATGATACAATAGAATTACTCGCGCGGTACAAGTACATTGAACTGTGGTAATATTAGAGGAAACCTAACTCGTAAAAGTAAAAACAATACTATTAAAACGATTGTGATACAAGTCGCATACAATTTCTTTAATTGTCAGGACGTCTTTTAAAGCGACATTTGAAATATAATATAATAATTTGTGATCAGTGCCTACCGGGTATATGTCAACAAAGCACGTTCAGAGATTAAAGTCGAATGTCGAGAAAGTTAATTGTACTCCGTCAACTAATGTGAAGTACAACCTTGTTACCTGTTAATGAAAAATAAATATTGTTGTGCATGTTAAGTATAAAATATACTTCATCGGACTTGAATGTTCATGGAGCACAGGTGTACGTAAACGTCGTAAGAGCGTAAGGAAAATATAGTTGCAGAATTAAGAAAAAATTGTGTAACGTTGGGCTCAACGCTTTACGGGTACCCGGCCGATGAACATTTTCATTAACGATAATTTCTTATAATTGATGTCAAAAGCATTTTGATCGTTTCGTTATTAGTAGAGTGCATTATTGTGTATGTTACTCTTGTTTGGACTCATTCAAACGCACTCAATTTTTGATAAAATTATCACGTGCCTACAGAAGTCAACGCACACACAAAAGAATAGTCGCGTGTGTGCCCTATAATCAGTCAAATATTAAATATATTCATTACTTTGTAGTAACCTATCAACTTATTGGCGTTTTTATGTATGTTTTACCTTTTGTACCGACGGCATACCAAAATACCGGATAAAGTTCGATTTCTGAAAATAGTAATAAAGTATTCTAAAAAGTGTAGAAAGTGTTAGTATTTATTGGAATACTGAAGAAAACATTTCTATTAAGCTATTTCGTGAAATTTCACCAAAAGTGACATTTTTCAATATTTTGGTCGGAGTCAGTAGAAGTGGTGTGGATTTCTGCGCCGGGACTCCAAATGCTAAAAATGTGGTTTTCCGCCTAAATACAGTGTTTTTCACCCATTTTCGAGTGTTTCAACATTCGTCACGCCCTTTGCGACCGTTTCCCGCCATTTGCACACATTCATCTATTTGTTGATTTTTGTGCGTTTTTACAGTATTTCGGGGCTCAGAGGACCTATTATCGGTATTACCGTTCCACCAACCTTTGTCTCCGGAATTCACTGGCTTACTGGTTTGGAAGTATTATACAGGACCCCAAGGGTGAGCCGTAGGGTTGCCTTTATCCTCGCTCGTTATCACGGAAGCTATATCATCCCGCGGCGCTCTTTTCAAGCGAAGTGGGACGTACACGTTTAATTACTGCCCGGCAAATTATTGTACGGATTGGTACTCCGGGAGGAAGGAATTCTTCACTTACCAAGAGAACCGTCATAACTTATTGTGAAAATATCCACTCCTGAAGGGTACTTCCTCTTCCCGGAGTGAAATGTTTGTGAGATCAGAGGAGTGGTAAAGGCGGATGCTTCAAATAGTGTCACTTTATTAACATACTTTATATCTACGTCTACAATGGTTGCATATATTGAATTACAAGTACCATCGATTTTCGGTTTCACGCACCTTTCACATTGGACTTCTCGATCTTGTGATGGTAATCATTAGGTTTGGCACTATTTCATTCTTTGTCATTTATGGCAGGAGATGAATGTGAGGTCCTAGATCGTAGAAATGATGTTAGCTTTTTATCCAAGAGTCTGCTCTAAAGATGCTGAAAACGATTTAGGCCTTGTTAGAAGAATAAGACTACTGTAAGTGATATGATAAAAGGAGAGTTGTCAATAGAGAAATGATCGACTACTGAATAGTCTGGGTGATTTCGTGTTGGGATAGAGGATTATCGCAATAGTAGAGGATAGGTTCATAGGTGTCATCGGTTGCTATTAGGGCAAGATAAAGAGGATAACTTTCCTGATAACGGTTGTTATTGTAACGAAGTCGAAGCGTGTTAAGACGTAATGATACCGGGATGATGCTGTGATGCCCTGGGTTCTATCCTTGCCAACGTTTTTTACTTCTTTCCTAGGACACCAAAACCTCTTATTCGTACACAATAACATTTGTGAAAATATGTACAAAAGTGTATTTAAAAGAGTGTTCAAATACTGATTACAGGTGATCAAAGATTGAATCATTTAAGAAGTACAAAAATACTTTCCACATATAAAATACTTCAGATGAGGGACAGAACACATCAGATTTAACGCATTAATTGTATTTCGCAATACATAAACGCAAATGTAACATTTGATAAGAACGTTTACAAACAATAATAACACTTCAAAGACAAACAACAATGAAAAATGACACCGACGGGATTCGTTCTCAAGACTGTTTGCATAGGAGGTAGTGCTTAACCACTCGATCACGCGTATAGTCTTCTAGTTACCGTAGAGGGCTTCACAATGGTACGTGGGAAGCAAGCATGTCTCATTCCCGCTACCAGTTACCGTGACAGAGATGTTCCACAGTTTTCCTAAATTTCCTCAGGCAAAATGCTGTGATGGTCAACATTAAACTTCTTTTTCTACCTTCTCAAACCTCCGCCCCGGAAAGATGGGCACGAAGAATGTTTTTCCTGAGGGACTGGATGGATTTACCGCATACCTTCCTGGGTAGTCTACAGTCAATAAATGCTGATATGAGACGTAAAGTATGCATACATGACCCAGAACTATTTGTTAGAGAACCTGACGAAAGAAGACTTGGCTAGCTGTGATTAACTGTGACGCCTACTTAAAAACGTAATTAGAAAGTTAAAAAGGTTACTGAAATTTCTCATAATCTTTAAGAACATATCTTTTTACCTGAATCCAAAGACAGCTCCCACCAACACTAAAGATGCAGCGACTGTTAGGGTGGCTGTGATGCTCCAGTCATTGGTGCAATTGTCGTTTTCGAATCCACATTCGGGTTCTGCTTCAGGCACTTTACCTCCCACCCACTGGATTTGACGACTTTCGTTGAAGTATTTGAAGGCCTTTGTGTAGAAGAAAAGAATAGAAATATGTATAAACAAAACACTTAATTACCATTCACAAATAGCGATAAATATAGATGCTTAGTTCACTTAATATGATTCGTTCCATAAACTTTTACAATTAAGATATTGCAAGTTTGCAGTAATTAATTAGCTTTGCACTCGACAGTATTCTTTAGGCCAGGTTGCTTGCAAACTCATTTCTTTAACGGTGAAAATTTAACAATGTATCACTTCCACAGTGAACATGTACTGAACCTGTACAAACCCTTGCGTTGTGAAGTAATTATAAAACTGCTTTTCTACTATTTTCCGCATCTAATAATATAATTAATTTAAATTAGAAACGCTATTTTTCAGTGGAGCACGCCGACAGTAATATTGCAGTAAAACCAACAGTGGTGTCACCGTAACCTTTGCGATAACAGTATACCTTTTGGATTCACTGTACAAAATGCATTTGCTGCAACCGACGTTTTTGTACATTGTTACAGTGATTCATTTACTCTTCCACCGGTCTTACTCCTGTGGGTTAAATCAATCAATAGGTCAGGTCCGGAGTTTCGTTTGTAAATGAGTTCATATATCGTAAATGACGTGAAGTTCTTTCTCTATGTATGCCTAGAGATGATACATTATATACAGCTATAAATAAAGAAGGAAACACTTTTAACAATGAAGTATATGTTAATGTTTGCAGATACAGCAATAAAACAAATGGATACGGATACTTTAACAGTGAAATTTATTTTTGAGATGTGTAGAATATTAGTAGATTCCGCCGGCTGTAGCAGCCGTTAGTACGCAACATGGAATCAAAGAACGTTTTACTTGTTATCGAATTTGCCCGTACACATTCTGCGACGGTAGTGCAGCGCAGTTTTTGGGCGAACTTTTATAAACAAACCCCATCCAGGAAGAAGACTTGCGAGTGGCTGACAAAGTATGAGACTACTGGCTTTTTACGTGAGAGAAGGAGTACTGAATGTCCCGGAATATCGGCGCAGACGGTGGGGCGAGTGTGAGCAGTTTGCTTGCGGAATCCCCGGAGCTCTACGAATCAAACCAGTAGCCAGCTACAAATGAGCCAGCCAACAGTATGGAGGATTTTCCGGAAATATGTGGAAGGAAAACCGTATAAAGTTCAATTGACACTGACTTTCACACCTGATGACTTCGTACGCCATAAGGCATTTTTGCTGTCAATTCCAAGCCCACTTGGGACATGACACTCGCTCAGACTAGTTTCTGGAAATGAGGCAACATTCCATGTGTTAGGCATTATCATTCGAGGAAACGTCCTCATCTGGAGTACTGCGTCTCCACGTGTCACCATTGAAAGCGTTTGTGACTCTCCAAGAATAATAAACACATCTAGTGCAGTCTCCACGAAATTGTACTACCCTTCCTTTCTGTTGATAACACTGTAACAGGATCATCTCATCTCGGCGCTCTACAACTATGGCTCATGCCGCATGTTCAAGAGGACCAGCAATTCTTCGTTTTTCATCTAGACAGCAGTCCACCGCATTTCGCAACGACACTCGTCCATACCGAAAAAAAGCTACTTCCCAAACGCTTCGGTAAACAACGACGCACTCCTTACGTAGACCCAGCTCCCCATGCCTCTCAATCTCTGTGATGTTTTCTTTGGATCTTTGAGAAGGACTAAGTGTAATTCCTCGCCCCGGACTTTCACAAGACGTAGAAGCACTGTAAACGCAAACTACTTGTAAGATCTCGTTTGTTGTACCTAGCATGTTGAACCGTCTGTGAAACAATTACAATATCATGTAGATGTGTGTCGTGTCATCAACGGCACTCACATCGAGCACTCATGGTAAAAATCACAGCAACAATATGTGGCACAAAATTATACCTTTCTAGATCAGTTGTATAACAATAAACTTGAACTGAATTTTTAGTGTTACTTTTTTATGAATAACTGTATATAAAAGAAAATCACTGACATTGAAATTATTTATTGTATGTGTTAAAAACGTAACTTTCAGCATAAAGGTTAACCAACTATATTTTGGAAGTAATTAATTTAAATTGTTTCAAGAAATTGTAATATATAAAAAAAAATCATGAATCATTTTTAGAATGTGCACACTATAGACAAGTCTAAAAGTATAACTAAATTTCATACAGTATAACTGCTAATTAAGATTCAAAGATAGATATCTTACATACCGGATAAGACCGAGTCACTACCATAGATCCAGTAATCCAGTTGTCAGTTTGATCCGAATGAGCGGAATGACACAGTTAACTTTGTGACCTGCTTCGCCTCTGATTCAGTGGATGTACTTATTTATTTGCTGTATTTATTTACAATTATTTTTCATATCTTATTCGCATGAGATATTCACCACAAAACAAATAAAACTATTTTGAAATAAACATAATTTATATGTTAGTAAGACGTTTCGAAAACGTTTTCGAAAACATAAGACATCTCAGGAAAATATGGATCCAAGTGAGGTATACAAGGAATGTGAAAATGCTGCTTCTTTGGAAAATTTTTGACTGACGAAGAAAGGCATACCACAGGAGTAACTATATTATGTTTTCCCATCATCAAATAATCAGTATCATCTGTGGTGTTGAAACAGGCATTTTTTTAAATTCCGTCGCGACGCGTTTGTTAACGCACAATTACTTTAATTATCTTTGTGATTGATTAAAACCACTAGTGACACTTTGTGTTTAACGAGAGAGAAAGTTTCAAGGATTCGATCAGCTCCGAACTTTCTCTTTGAATTATCTCAAGGCCAAGTTCTCTTTGACCTGTTCCGTTCAGGATTAATTTATTCAGAGAGAATTGACATCAGAAGCCAGAAGGAGACTAATTATTACATAGTCTATGTGCTTTCTGTTTCACTTGTGGGGAAATTAGTAAAGTAACAAATGAAACGTCAATTAAGATGGTTCATTTTCAATGTCATTAAATTGAATTGAATTTATTTAGGTCCTGTGGTCTTTCGACATCTTTGATTCAGGTCGGGATTGGTACGTAGAGGATGATAGAGGTATCAACCTGGTGACTGAAAACCCTGGAAAACCTCAGTCAGGATTTTACCTCAATGTCATTAAACTCTGAGGAAGAAAGTGTACATTTAGAAGATATTGTTTATTCCCAAATATGTAAAGCGACCGCCCTGCTGGTCTAATGATTACCGTCGCTGACTACTTATCGTGGGGTCTCGGGCTCGATTCCCCACTCTGTCAAGGATTTTTTTCCAAAGCGAGAGGGTCTGGAACGGTGGCCACCCAGCATCGTTATGCAATTGGGGAGCTGATGTCAATAAAAGACAGTGGTGATCACAGTTGTGAGCTTCGGCTCTCCTCCCCCAACACGTCTGCTCAGCGTGGGAGCAGTAGACCAACTCCACCTTCCGGGAGGGTCCCCAGCAAACTACAAATATCGTATGTAGCTTTAATAATGAAGTCTAGTAAAGAATTACGAATGAGATACAAACAAAATAACTAAATGCTTTTGAATGTTTTTGTGGAGATTCAAACAATTATCTTCTATATTAAACTACCAATGCGTAAACAGTTATTGTTTCTCGGATACTTTAAACAAATGCAAGTATTCTCTTAATATTTAGACTGATCAAGTAGTGTACAGAAAAATTAACCTGATGTGATTTAATTTTTGGCCTTTGGAAGATTGCGAGGGTTGTGGATAGGTCGGGCCCCTGACGTAACCACAGTGGACTTTCTTCTGTGGAGTTAAATCAAAGACACCGTATGAAAATCTGCAGTGCCAGATATTAACACATTGAAGAACAAGATATCTGCAACAATTCCGTCTATCCCTCCAAAGATGTTATCCAACACATGCATAGAATTGGAGGGTTTCAAATTATCTTGGAACAGTTTGTCGAGTTTTCCTACTATTTACCATAAGCATTATTCCGCTAGTGTATAAATTTCAGACGCCATACATGTTTGTAGTCAGGAAGATGCATTATAGACACCCCGTACATGCATACAGTTAAATGTTAATGATATACTTTGATCATATATTTCAACAAAATCGTATATTTGCACAATTCAGTCATTCACAAAATAGCTACAAGGAATAACTACATGAAAACGGAACTCAAAATAATCTTTTGAGAGCGAGATAGGAGCAGTAGAACTATTCACATATAACTCAGTGAAAATAACAATTACCAAGAGATTAAGACCGTTATTCTTGAGAGCTTAGGAGAGATATTTTGAAGCCCACAAGTGTATGGTTAAAGTTACGGAAGAATAGTCAAAGACTTGTTATATTGTGGTGAGTATTTTTCTCCAATATACGTTCACAATTCGATATGATGTAGAAAGCTGATGTTCCTTGCGAACGTTTCGTTCTCGAATGGCGAAGCAACAAAGAAAAGTGATGACCAGTCAGTGCTTTCTGGAAGTATGAACATTCATCGGAGTATATAACTGCAACCTCCAATTCGCACGGACAGGCTTGCGTGGTAGTGAGATCTGTCAAGACGTTTTGTTTAAGATGTTTCAGGTTCATATCCAGGCTAGAACGTGGATGATTTTGGATTATAAAAACATTGCACTCATATAAGCAGGTCGGACTGAAATCAATAGTTTCTAAACTGGGCGAAACGAAGTTTATCAAGGTTTGTCCAAATCATGTAGGAAGAAGCGTCAGTTCAGGATGCTTAAATGTCAGCGGAAAGATTGTAACGACATCTGCTCATGTGTGCTGGCCACTCACACGGATATAAATAACCGTTCATATGAGTCAGTAAACGTATGAGCTACAAGCCCTGCAGGTTTTGTTTTGATGTAGTTATTTGTACAATACTCATTAACGTTTAAACTTTGATTACATATTGTTCAATTTCAAGCTGAATACTATGCGATATGTAAACTTTACGGATTCATCCCATTTTAACTCAGTCTCAGTTGAGACGCCCAAAACGCGATTTGTTCGTGGAGGAATGCTTTGATTTAGTGTACGTGAGAACTTTCTTATATTGTCTTGGATCCGAATGAATGTAGTTTTCGAATACGGACAACTGACCGTTGAACCACCAGTACATCTGCAGAGCAAAACTACAGCAATGGCACCGTACAAGATACAGAAATCATTACCTGCACCTAAAGTGCAACGGGAAGGTGTGCTACTATGCCGATAGGTTTGGATCTCAGAAAGATTATCGTGTCTGGTTACGTACCCAAGCGATCTATTGTGATGTAAAAACTTTGCTAAACTTCATTTTGGAGCGATTTTAGTTACTAATGACTTCAGCCCGTCCTGATTGTAGTGGCTGCTATGTGTTATAGCCTCCACATATCACTGCCTGACCCGTAATTCCGAATCCAGAATCTGGTGGACACTCGACTGACGCCTCAGGCTGCACGGGCATACTTGCTAGCATGCTGTGACTAAAATCTATTTTGTTAACCTCTGTGAAAGACAGTTGAGGAATGAGAGATAAATAAGTAGGGCTGAAAGAAAACAAAACACATGTATTTTCTTCAGGACACTGCTGCGGTAACATACTTCAATTAGCCTCGAAATAAAGAACATTTGACTCTAAGAAATATTACTTGATCCTACTCGTTCTCCACGCTAAGCACCTACCACTTTCTCCTTTTCTCTTTAATTTCCTACTTCTTGAAGCAATGGAGTTTTGGAATGACCTCCCACTGCTTTCTGAAATCGGGCGCTGGTTTGGTAAACAATCTGACTATCTGCTAGCATTCCCAGAGCCCAAACGTCACAATTCATTGAAGAATCTTAGTTCGTATGCGGTTATTATATTATTTTTTTAACGAAAATGATCTTACCGGAATCTCGTTGTTAGTTGTATACTGGAAGTATCCAACTGGTTGTACAGTCAGGTTCCCTTCTTCATCAAAAAGTGTGACGACGGTGTAGTTACCTTCAGCATCACCATTGGCATCGATAAATCCCTGTGAAGAAATAGAAAAAGGTTTTGTAAAGGGCATAGATTGGTTATCCATGAATTCTTTATGTTTTTCGTCAGTTTCCGTGTGTTGTCATGGTAATAAGCATAGTCCCTGTATAAACAAATGGTTAATCGATACGTTTATGTAGAATCGCAAATTAAGTTTGGCAAGAAAAAGATTATAAAAAGACTATTATTCCATTATCTCAACGTTCGTTAGGAGTGAATGCAACACCACATGGAACCTTACAGAGAAGTAACTTGCATTGATTAATATGTACGCATATTTTTCTGGCTTTGAAGAAGTTTCTAACGACATCGCTAGATGTCTCTGAGCTCAACAGCTTATTTTGTTAAGCATTCTGATAAATTCAAGCTTGTGATTGATTCGTACTGGCATTTTTCAGCTAACAGTAGATTATAAGTTACTGTGTACAATAGCAACGGAAAACGACAGTGTTTGCTAGCACTAAACTCAGCCCATTACGACATTTTTGTTTGTTGTTGTGTTGCCCCTGACGCTAGGAGTGCTACTGTCTCTGAGATGTCTCTTTCAGGTGTTTCTTAGATCCTCTATACATGGATTATCTTTGCTGATCAGCATCTACCAAGCAACGTAGCTGCATTGCGGTCGCAAGTTTATTCTTCAGGAAGTGCAGATGCCAGATAGGAACCACGAAGTCAGTAATGTAGGGTTCTTTTCTTTAAAATTACCATATTCTACTCTTTCTAAACACTTATTACCTAATCTGATATTTCAATTATTATTTTCCTTAATGATATTTATTTTACGCTTATTGCAAAAATAGAATATATACGTAGGGCATTTTTGGCAATTCTGATCTAAACAACACATCGCAGTGTGCGTACAAAACAAAGTGAGTGATAATGTGTTAGGTACCTCTGAGGTTTCCAAACTCAAGAAAAACAGAACCTAGACAAATATGATAGAAAGAGGTAATGAAGATTTTGTTCAACAAAAGAACAGTAGTGATCGTATTTCTCTCCGTTAGGAGCAATAGGTGAACAGAAAGTGTGTGTTGATCGCGCATAAATAAGTGAAGGTGCAACGAACTTATCATGCAAAATACCACAGAGAAGCGCCTACGGACAGAAGTGTGTGTCAAAACAAAATCCTCGCAAAGATTTCACGCAAACGATCAACAGGTTTACGAGAGACTCAGCCGACATGTTCCTTTAGCAGCATGTTGTACAAGATTTGATTACACCATCTGAAGGTGTATTGACGAATATTTTCCATCAATATTTACACAGTAGAACTAACAGAATGCCTCATACTGACGTCACTGAAGTCTCCAAGGATATTGAAATTAAAGAATCAGCTATAATTAAAAACAGGATTGAATCAGAACGTCAGTCCGCCATCTTAGTCAACAAAGCCAGAATTTCGGAGAGTTGCAAAACTTACAGTGAACGTTATTGGCTAATTCTTGAGTGTACATATCTAGCATGTTAATTTGTTGCGGTATAAAACTAATCTACTGTAAATTCATCACAGTGACTATTGTTTCGTGGTAGTTTTCATACTCTTTCTCATCTTGGGACACCAAGATGGTGGACTGACATTTTGACACTCGTGTTCAGATTTCTAATGGCCTACCATCTAATTCTAACATTCTTGGAGACTTCAAGATGTCACGTTTAAGTCTACTTGTTAGTATAAGAAACAATATAATAATATAACGATATCGCTACGAGATGGATCTAAGAATCTAACTCGCGACAACTAAGAATAAGCAATAAATCAATCAATCAACTTGTTAGTTCTATAAGCGTTGATTTGGCGTAGACAGCTTTTTGTTTATTTGTATTCCTTCTATTTGAGACATTCGTATTCGTATTCGTATTCGTATTTTGTAATCTAGCGCGGACTTGACTAATTATGCCCATCCATTGCGCGTTCGTTTTAAAAATTGCTGTTTTATAATATAATACAGTTTTACAGTCTATCAGTCTTAATAATTGATGTTTTAAAGTCAGTTACTGATAAGTTACTAAGGTTACAGTCCTCCATAGTCGTCTATCACTCTTAACTCTATTGTCACTGTCGCGTTTGATGTTGTTATCACAGTTAATTTTGAATTTTAATGATGTAAAACTATTATATAAAACACTACAACACTTTATAACACTACTAAGAAAATTTTCTTGAAGGAAAGGTCGAATAACCTTTAGGAATATGGTAAAAAATGCACAGGAGATTTCAGCAGCTTTCTTCTAGTTCGCCGCCATCTTACCAAACCTCTCTATTTGAGACACTACTACTTCTACCGAAAAAAAGACGTTAAGTATGCGCTGCAGTTTTGTTACACGAAACATGGTGAATTTCCACATCTAATTATATGGATATTTTGGCTGTCTCTATCTTTTAATTTTCATAGATTTCGGGAACCCCAAAAGGGAATTATGATTCACACTCTGTGATAGCAAAACACTGAAGATAACTACAAAAAATGATGTGGCACAGGTGCTGAAAAGCAACTAGAGCAGCACAGAGACAATATATTTTTGCTATCTGTCGATCCGTAGGTTCTGATGTTTCGCACTAAATCACACTTAAAAGCTGCCGGTGAATGTACCATAGTCTTTTGTGAGTATCGCGCGGCCTCCATGATATAGATGACGCACGCATAGTAGTATAAACGAACAGAGAAGAACGTAATGTATATGTTGCTATGGAATAACGATGTATTATCAAATTTCTGCTTAAGAAAAAGGTGAATGAAACCAACTGAAGATTCAGGAAGATTGAAGACACCGTATAGGGAACAATCGCTGTCCGGGCACGAATGTGCGAATGGCATCAAAAGAAAAACGAGAGCTGGTGACAAACTAACCACATCAAATGTTCAGCCTTCTGGAACAAGAAAATTGTACTGCACATGGATATTTTAGCTAAACGCATCACAATTAATGCCATACCCAAGTAAAGACCTGGAATGTTGCCGGGACATGTCACTGTGCTTAATGGGAATATCCGTCTGCGTTTTTCTCATTTGATTGTCACTTTAACGCTGGCCAACTTGTACTTGGGGGTGTTTTACCATGTCCTGTACCGTCCAGACTTAGACCACGGTAATTATCACTTGCAGGGACCGTTTAAAGAGTATATGGGAGGGAAGAAAATGCAGATAAATGGAGTAGTACAGAAAGATTTGCTCTATTCATTTCGAAAGCAGCCTGGCCTGAGCCTAAGATGCCTAAAAGGCTTAGAAAAAATTCAAATTCGCCCGCAGCCCAGTTTGTTTTACGCCAAGGAAATCACGGTAACGGCGCGTGAACAGTCTGCGGAGAATACTTTGAAGAATTGACATCGTTTAGTGTCATTCGTTCCATTTTCGACTTAGAAATAAAGTCTAGGATAACCTTGAACGTCTCTATATACCATTATTATATGATTTTGGGTCATTTCTCAGTTTGCAAGCGTTTTGTGTAATTTGAAAATTGATAAAATGCCTGTATAAATTGACAGCACAAGTAATCGATGATCAATTTGCCAATCTATTCAATTTAAATAATTAAAAATATTAATAAGAAATTTTCTAGCGACTCTTTTGAAACAAAATCAGGCTATGGACTGCGTGGAACATTTCTAATGTAAATAATAAACTTTTAAGTTTCGATTTTTTTTTCAATCAAAGAATACTTACTAATTACTAGAACAATATTTAGATTCACAGTCTAAGGAACGGTAGTCCTGCTTGAACCAAAGCTGCTTAAAGTTCATAAACAAATTCAAATTCTAAAGCTTCTTTATATTTCACCAGGAAGGTTAGTCAAAATTTCCATACAGCCACCTGCCTGGTTTGCCTAATTCTTTTCGAGGACAGTGCTTTATTTATTTGTTATTATTTTTAAAAAAAGAAACACTTACATCGTGACCTTGTACTGAGCGATACGGTCGATTTCTGATTCTTTCCAAAATGCCCGTCCCATTGCGAGGGTCCTCACCGTCTTGCAATGCTTCTGTTAATGCTCGAGCATAAATGATCACTGCGTCAAAGAGATTCGCTGCATGTAAGGGAACCTGAAAAGGAAAAATTGCAAAGAATTTTTAAAATCATCTTAATCAGTTATTCGCAATTTGCTAAAAGCTCTGGAGCCTCTTTTCCTTTTAAAATTTTCCTGATATTTATCTTTTCTCCAGTTTACCCTGTTTCCAATTTTTTACAACGTTTTGTTGATGTATTTCTTTTCTACAGTCATGGCGATACTGCAAGTAACTTTTCTTGCAATCATTTTGTACTAATTCTGTAATTTATTAACTTTTGCTTCTGTAGCACTTCTGACGGAGTTTTATATCACGTCCTCCGGGTGATTTCCCGTGATGACGTTACGACTGTCAATGCTTATCACTAAGGCCCGAATTCTTTGGTTTTATCCTATTTTATTCCTCACTTGCTAACATCGATATTATAATCCATATTTTCGTTTCAATCATTTTCTAATCAAATGCGTGAAACCTATAAGTCCTCCTAAAACAACTAAAATATGCTAAGAATCTAAAACAGGCCAAATTGAACAATTCAGAAAAATAAAAGAAAAAGTAGGCATTAATACATGAAAACTCGTACTGTTAATAGGAGAAATGTGCACGAATGTGCATTTGTTTTCAACTTCCTTTCAATCTTTCCTCTTTTCTAGTTTTCATTAAGTCTGAGCTAAAGTTACTTAAAACCCTTAAATAAAATATAATTCATGTTCTCGTTGGGCGTCAGGAAACCTTGCAGAGTTTATGGTGATAGCCATGTACCATGAAGCTGGTAATTGCCTGGTGTAGTGCATTGCGTTAACAAAGTGAAACTATTAATTTTAACACAGCTTAACAATGGATGTGGCGTTATAAAGAAATGTAAGTATTGTTGTGATCCAACAGATTTCGTTTTTTTTTTTTTTTTTTTTTTT
>JAGDQP010009823.1:0-42699 GCA_022664845.1 Lepisma saccharinum | reverse complement strand
GTTCGCTTCACAATCAGTGAATGAATTTATATATATATATATATATATATATATAAAAAAGTGATGATCAATCACAGTGCAGTGACTGCATCAAAATCTCAGGTTAACTCGCACCCTCCGGCATTAAGGAATGCAGTCAATCCGGGCATGGTTGTACACGTACAGATCCCTTGCGTGCGTTTGCTACAAAGATTCCTCGGCTGTACCCTAACAAGCCATAGCTGGGTTAGGTTTGAATTGCTGGTATGAATGTCTTATTACAAAAGCAGTGAACTTCATGTTTGGTATAGAAAGAAAGTTATGCGTGAGTTCTGTTCCAAATTTTTGTTTTGTTTGGTGATGGTGCCGATTATTTTCCAGACAGCAACGAAGGTGTACTCTGAACAACATCTGTTTGAAAAGTTATATATTAGGCTTGCCCCCATACAAATATAAACGCTTAATACTCCTCTACACCTATTCAATAGAAGTCAGGTAGTGACATCCAGCCGGGACACGACTGAAAGGGGCGGAGCTTAAAGACAAACCGCTTTACCTGCTCAAGAACAAGATAAAACAAGAAGTTATACAAATCTTTCCCCAGAGATTTCTATACAAGAAATATATAGAACTGTGCATAGCCAAAATCAATGTAGATTCTCATAACATGATTTCTAAATGCTAGTTGAAAAGATATAAGAATACTCAACATACATACATATAATGAAATTACAACAATTTACAAAAATAATGATTACATAGTTTCTTATATACACATATATGAGTACCCCGTCCGGGTTTTTTGTTACCTCACACCAACTCCTTCATTTGCATATAATGACAGTAAATACACATATGGCACATAATAGATTATTTACACAATTTAATTTATATGCTGCATAATTAATTTACAGCAGTTAGGAACCAACGTAAATCAGTAAAGCGTTATTCAGAAAATCTGTTTGCAGTTGAAACTTACGTGGTACCCTTTTCAGTTTAAAGCAAATGTTTGCCAGTTTAATACATACATAGTTGAAAACAATAAAATCGTAAAATGAGCTAACCAACTCCTTATCAAGTCTAAAATGATGATTAATAACAATTTAAAAATCCGGGCCTTACTTATCACTGTCAGGTAAATGAGGTGCTACTGAAGATACACTCTTCACGATCAAATCAATGTTGTGTTCACTTACAATTGAAGCACATCATTTTCTGTGATATCACAGGTTCTTTGAATAATGATACACCTTAAGTTTCTTTCGGGTATAGGTTCTTAATGGTTTCTGAATTAATCCTTTCTCACCTGCTTGGTATATAGTACCCTTTGTGAGATGAAACGTCCTCCAAACGTATAACGCGATAGGCAATAAGTGTGGTTCCAACTCAGATTCATGTTGTTACTGAAATAATATATGTATCTGAATGACAAACACACTCATTCATATAATTAGCTATGATGAGTCATCTATGGTCAAACATATTTGGCTTTCAGTAATAATACCACTACTGAGTAAAATAGAGGTTGGTGTTAGGTCTGTGTGCAAATGTGAAAGCATCCCTTTCACTCGAGGTGTACGCATGGTGGAACATGCGCCACCGCCCCTTCTGGACTTAAAATTGTAATAAATAATGAATGTTTTGCTGTAGACGTACCATACGAATGTTACAGAAATATTTGCATTGTTTCCCAACTCAGATGATACTTCTTGGTACGTGGGTTATAAATATGTAAAATTGAATAAACACACTTGCATGTTTTGCGTATGTATGACATGTTAGATAATTTAACTCATAATCAAGAGGAGTTCGTATCATTACAAAGCACGTTTTATTTATAGAAACAACGAACACAAACAACTTTGTTACAGAGGTGAAATAAATTGGTCAACACAATGATTTCTGCCTGCTGGCATAGGTGAAAGACGACCATATTGAATTTAGTCATCTTGGACATGAATAATGTGACGGGTTGAGAATGGGGATTTCCAAAGTATCTATCAAAGGAGAAACTCCATGTTAAAATGTTTGCACAAGGACTTCATAGCAGCCCTTGATTAATATGTTTGCATTAGTGTTTGTGGTTCCAACTTATATAGGTCTGTGGGGCTCGAGCCCACCCAATAATTTGGCGTGTATTACTTTTATTATCATTAGTTATTTTAAAAGAGGTGGGACTACATGGTGGACTGCTTATTTAAAAAAATCTGCTATGGACACAGTTTACTATACATCATAGCCTTAGTACTTGAATACGAATTCTAAAGCGTGCCCCTCAATTTTACTTTCTCTTAAAAGGTTTCATTAAACTAAGGTGACCAGCTGTCCCGATTTTGTCGGGACGGTCTTTTTTAGAATCTATGTCCCGACTTTTTCCGAATCTGCTTTGAAATGATAAACAACTGTTGCGTTCAAAAATATACCACTTCAAAAATACTTAAATCACATTTGAAGTAAACATAAGGATAGAGCTCAAAAGTTTGGTTGAGAGGATATTTGTAACGAATTCATAGGGAAGAAGAGTGTGGCAAGCAGAGAAACAGTTGCATCACATCGAACTACGTAGCGGTGAGTTCATATTCTGCTTTATTTGGGAAAGAAGTCGTCTTCAAGATTATTTTAATCTTAACATAATTATCAACCTGAGATAATTTCTGTTAATTAGCTTACGCTTAGTGTTGTCCACGAGACGAAACAGAGAAATGTCTATGGAAAACGAATTGATACAACGTTATCGTAATACATACTATATACGTTTGGAGACGAGACAATTTCTCGACACAATATTTTCGAGACGAGACAGTCCTAATCTCGTCTCGTAGAAAACATTAGTTACGCTACACCTTAGTGAAGGTTTGGTTACTAGCTTAGGTTGTTATTACCATTATTTCAAAATCACTGGGTTAGATCAAGTGATTTTTAGTTGTATAACTATATTATGACATGATAATATCATGATTATGTTAAGGAAGGGTTGAGATTTTCTTCGTAATTTTACAAATGGAAATGTATAGTGATTTTCAGACATCAGCTCATTGGAATATCACATATATTCATTGTTAATTACTCCAATAATGACTTGAGATACTGATAAGATAAACCGAACAAGAGTTACTTATAGGTAGAAGAATTTACGACAATATCGTAATTTTTCACATCGTAATATTGTATTTTAACGAATAATTGTAACACTGTTATATTTTACAGTACAACTAGTTGAAGCATCTTACTTACAGGAATGGCAGGATAGATTTGAGGATGATATGGCACACAAAATGGCGGTCTTGTTGATAGTCTTCTAATTTTATTACAAACTTCACTGCAAGTAGAAAAAGAGAGAGAAAATACATCTTGTTTTCTTGTTTGCCTTTATTAGTAGTTGTTTGATCATATCTCTTTGTTTGATTAAACATTAAGATTGCTCTTTGTGTGTGTAATTTTGTATTGAAAGGTTTTTTTATCCAAAAGGATTCTATCAGCATTCATAAAAATAAATATGTAATGGAAGTTTCTCTGACGAGTTCATATGAATAACTTAGCTATGGAGAAATATAAATAATGAGTAAATTTAATTTTGTAATATAAATTAAAATAAAACATATGCTAACCTCAATTGACTTTGACCTAGCCTGTTTGTTCTTTTATTTTGACTAAACTATGAACAACGTTTACCAGTTCGTCAGCCATTTTGGAATTGCCAATATACTTAAACGCTTGTTTGTGGTGATAACTTTTTTATACACGACGTTTGTTTCGCGAGTCAAGAAGGCAGCAGAAACAGCGCGTTCTGTAAAACAATGGAGGGAATGCACCTACGGCTTCATTTCCTGTTGTAGCGTTCTGAAAAACGGCGTTCATGTTCTAGAGAACACGTGTCGTTTGTTCATATTGGGGAAAGTCGGTAGAGATTGTGCACAATCCAAGAAAAAATGGGGCCATGGTGGCTCAGTTGGTAGAGCGCTCATCTCTGGTCCTAAGGGTCGTCGGATCGATCCCTGCTCATGCCATGTGCGCTTTGTGGTGGACAAACACCGTGTGCGTTGGTTTTCTCGGGGTGCTCCCGTTTCCTCCCACTTTCTTCGTTCCACCAATTCCATCCCATCATCATTCATAAGGCCTGAGCAATAGTTGCCTAAAGGTCTTAAAATCAATTCAATCAAGAAAAAATCGCTAAAATTCTATTTTGTATGCAAACGTCTCAAATATTACACAATATATTCTTTAGTATCTTATAAACAATTACATCCCATGAATATCTGATGTAGTCATTGTGTGCTTAATGATAATTTATAAACAAAATAATTTACGCAAGCTCTCCTAGTAGGGTAGGTAAGATTGAGCATATGGGTAGGAAAGATTGCGCATGAGAATAATATAACATTCGATTGTTAAAACCAAATAGAAACTACTTTATTTTATCCAAAACATTATAAACTGTTGTATTTCAGTTATTACCTTAAGTAACCTGAATATTTCTTTTAAATATTACATTTCTTCCTCTTGGTAGTGTTTATAAACTTTAGTCATACAGTGGACAGAGGAAAAGAATGTTATGCCCTTCACACAGTGCATTCCTTGTAGTGGGTCAGGACCAAAAATGACACCACAATCGAGCCCTGATTTATACGTAACTTTGCGCAATCTCTCCTCTGATTGTTATAAGTGAATGTACTGCGCAAACTCTCCTACTTGACGCTTGACTCAACTATCTTAATTAGGGAGGAGAGTTTATACACCACATAGCTTGAGTGTCAATTTCCAGAACGACCGCAAACTGCGTACAACACTAGCTCTGACTCAAAAGTACCCCTTGATTTTTTTTACATTAAAACATTTCCTTTAAAAATATTCACAACACTTATGGAAAGTCAAGTAATTCACTTGTGTCGTAGATGCACAAAATTGATGACAAGTTTCAGCGACCACATTCTATCAATATAGGAATTTTGAGGCGGTATGGGAAGGTCTGCTACGAATAGTAGTTATAGGAGTGGTGAAAGGGCTGATCCCTGGGGTACCCCTGAATGTATGAAAATTGGATGTGACACCACTGGTTAATAGGCTTAGGAATAACAAAGCTTAACCAGAAAGATAAGTTATTATTTTTGTCAGTTGTCAGCATATTTAAAAGTAACCTATCATTGTTTGTTAACTTATGTACGAGGATCTGATATAGCATACACATCAGAGAGACGGAGAACAATAAATATATGGCTGCAATGGGACCGACGCGGCATTTATCAGTGTCGGAGGGTGCGAGTTAGCCTGAGAGTTTTGCTGTCATTATATAGATACTGATCATCTTTTCAACATTTATCCTATCATACCAAACAAGGAGCAAAGAGCGTGGCAAGCGTCAACTTTCGCCAACTGTTCAACGTCAATAATAAGATTCATCTGCGATCGAAATATTTACTTTAATAGGAATCACTTCTAAAAATAAACGTCGCATAGAGTGTGCATCATTTTAAACCATCTCAAGTTCACCGTCACCTACCAACTAGACAGTTCGAAATAACTTCCTAGCAAAAAAATCCCATTATCAAGACTCTAATTCTGACTCCGATATTCAAATGACAACTTCTGATTCCGAAAACGCCATCTTTCAATCTTCAGTTACTTCTACAACAACAACATCCTTTTTCCTTACAAAATTTGTTACTCAGCTGCATGTTCCAAAATAACTCTTTCGAAAATTTATCATGTATATTCCAAGATATTCCATCACTAGAATCATACAAACACGAAATGGGACCATTATACAGTCACCTGACATAAACTTCGGTAGCACAATCGGTAATAAGTTCAATTATGAAATCTTTGGACTTCATGCATATCTCGTTTGTCTAGTCAATAAACCTATCAACCATCACCACCAAGAAAATCACCAACGCTCTGTTGTTATCAAAGAAGTAGAGCCTGACATCACAGATTTCAAAGCACAACAGGACTTGAAACTTGAAGGCCACATAATCCACAAATTCCTCAGGATAAAAACCAAGAAAGGAACATCTAGTTACATGGTTCGTGTTTTGACAAATCGTGAACCTACCATAGGTAGTCTTCTTCATCATGGAGCCTACATCTACAAAAAGTGCTGCAGGATCTAGCCTTAACGTACATCTCCGCCACTTCCACTAAGATGTGAACGGTGTCAGCAATATAGCGTCCATCACATTAAGGACTGTCCAAACACACCAACTTATGGCTACTGCATCGGCTCACACCAGATCAAAAACTGCACCAATTTACAAAAACCTCCTAGATGCAACACTTGCCAATAACCTCATCCAATGTTTATCTATAAGTGCAAGGGATGTCCTACCCCATCCCCAGATACCCCTGGGTTTCAAGTGCCCAGAACAGCATACCTCACAACCACTAATCACATCAGTCAACCAACCCATTACCATAGGTCAAGTTCAATCAATCCTCACCCTTACATTCCAGAATGTCTTTCCTTTCGATAGAGAAAACGTGCTCCGAGAATTCCAATATCCAGCCAAAGAACTCTTCAAATTCAAACTTCAAGCAAACTACTTCCGACCTTGCGTTTATGTCTGCATTAAGTCGTCGTATGACAAACTATCTCCATAATTCATAAGCATCATCTCATTCATCACCAACATCTTTACACTGCACCTATCAACTTTTAACAAGGGCTTCCTTCACCTGTCTCTCATCACGTCGTGATGCGCTCTCCAACAAATATACTATCACTCATCTGTGCTATATGTAATGTGCTGTGACGTCTAATTGCACTTCATTTTCATCCCATTATCTCATCATCACTGATCCTTTCCTATTCAAATGATTGTAAGCGCAAAGCTTATAATATACACCACGTGTATGTTAAAATGTTTGATAAATAAAAAATAAGATTTAGATTTCTCCCAACAACCCATAGACCACCTATCTTTCCCCAACATCCAATTTCACCCAACTACTCATCCAAGAGTAGAGGGCGTAACCCTTTTGAGGGCACTAGTCACAAGTGCGCTTGGGCGCTAAAAAAAGATTTAAAAAAGTAACAAAAGAGGACGAATACCAGGAAAACGACCGGAATCTATGACGTTGATTTCCTTTTTGAGAACGGTGGTAAGTCCCACTTGAGATTCCCTAGAACCCTTGTAGAGCTTAATTTACGGTATTTATCGTTTTAAAATAATTTGGGTAAGCCTTTGTAAGGACGTAAGTCGTAAAGTAGGATTTAGTGCAAGCGATAAATTAGTGTCAGAAACCATCTGCATCCACGGACAACGGCAGCCTCACCAGTAGACTTTTGAAATGGGTAGTCACGTTGTGCGACTGGACACATCTCATCTGATAGAATCTTCATATGCACATTATGGGACGGTTCTGGCCCGTATGTTCTTGAACATTGGAAACACAATAAATTATTCGTAATTAATGGAATCACACTGTGCGTTCTAATCTTTTGTCGTAAATTGTAGAAGTAATTGAAGATTGAAAGATGGCGTTTTCGGAATCAGAAGTTGTCATTTGAATATCGGAGTCAGAATTAGTCTTGACAATGTGATTTTTTTTCCAGGAAGTTATTTCCAACTGTCTAGTTGGTGAGGTGACGGTGAACTTGAGATGGTTTAAAATGATGAACACTCTATGCGACGTTTATTTTTAGAAGTGATTCCTATTAAAGTAAATATTTCGATTGCAGATGAATCTTATTATTGGCGTTGAACAGTTGGCAGAAGTTGACGCTTGCCACACTTTTTGCTCCTTGTTTGGTATGATAGGATAAATGTTGAAAAGATGATCAGTATCTATATAATGACTGCAAAACTCTCAGATTAACTCGCACCCTCCGACACTGATAAATGCCGCGTCGGTCCCATTGCAGCCATATATTTATTGTTCTCCGTCTCTCTGATGCGTATGCTACATCAGATCCTCGTACATAAGTTAACAAACAATGATAGGTTACTTTTAAGTATGCTGACAACTGACAAAAATAATAACTTCTCTTTCTGGTTAAGCCTTGTTATTCCTAAGGCTATTAACCAGTGGTGTCACATCCAGTTTTCATACATTCAGGGGTACCCCAGGGATCAGCCCTTTCACCACTCCTATAACTACTATTCGTAGCAGACCTTCCCATACCGCCTCAAAATGTATGCCTATTTCAATACGCAGATGACACAGCATCTCGGAAAAACATGAACCAAATTAACACTCATCTCCAGACAGCAATAGACAGCTTTGTACTTTAGTGCCAAACATGGAAAATTAAACTTAATTCATCCAAAACACAGGCTAACGTATTTCTAGCACCCAAGAAACATTTCCAACGTTCATCGAAACCCTACCAGACTTATATTCACGTTCACTAAACACCAACACTACCAAGCAGTACACTTAAACTAGGAATTCTTTCGACAAGCATCTGACCTGGAAAGCTCACTGCAATACGCCACAATAAAATCATATAAAATCGGCTAAACTTACTACGAAGACTAAGCGGCACCTCATTGGGTCTTAGTCCCTCTACAGTTCTAAATACATACGGTCTTCCTCCGATCAATATTGGAATATAGACACACAGCCTGGATAGGTGCAGCATCATACTACTACGAAAAACTTAAGTTCTTGAGAGATGCACTTTGCATAGCATATCACATAAAACTACCAAGCTCCAGCCGTGAAGTATACCAAAGAATGGATTTTCCACTCTCTTCCACCTTGAACATCTCCGCCAGAAATACATTCGCACCCGCATAGACGTGGAACACCATCTATTGACAGACACCATCAACCTCGACGTCGCATATGACATAGCCACACCCATTTCTCATACTCCTCTCTCCTTCCTCTTCACAATATATTACTACTCCCTACCCCTAATGACCCCGATATACATTTTTTACCAATTCCTACCGATTTGACCGATCGCCACCATTCATTGTACCATCAGATGCACAGTAAACCTATTGTTCTAACAGCGCACCCAATGTCTACATCAATCCCCGTGTTGGCCCGGGGCGAGAAGATAACCAGCATCTATCAGTCTAACATTTCGGAAGTGATTGTGGCGTCTTTATGCACCGTACCTCATCAATTACTCAACCAAGGGATTGTGATCAAAGATCATAATGACTAATTTTAAAATAAAAAAGCAACGAAAATAATGAATTTTAGTAAAGCAATAAATAAAAGAATTGAGAAAACACCTCCTAGACCAGCTGCACTTCCACCCATCCCAATTCCTCAACACCACTTTCCTAATAGAGGGCATAACCCTCTGGTAGGGTAGTAGTCAGAAAGGCTAGTTGTTAAAAAAAAGTGCAAACATTACATTGTTTAACACGGTGAGTTGGCAGAGATGTCAACCGTGACGTCAGAGGCGGCGATTTCAACTCTAAAGTTAGGTTTTTAATATTTTATCAGTTTGAAGAATGCTTGATTATAGTAGAGTTTTAAAAACTGGGATTGATAAATCACAGGATACTCTTGTACACCTTTGATAATAAATAGAGCCCGCATAATTATTTAATTATTTTTTTCCTCTAAATTGATGAACTGTATTCACATGCATATTTGTGGGCAAACTTAGTAAGCATGTTTACATAAACCTATCCTACTACGAGGTCGCAAGTGCAGTTTCTGCCTAGTACCATCCGAAAGCGTTCTTAATAACAGTGTATTGAACAAAACATTAGCTACTAATGGTGTACGGGGGGGTGCTGCTAGAGGCAACCAAATTTGCCTTAGGGACCAATTGCTTGGAGCAATCAGATTATATAACGACGTGCGTTTTCTTCAGCACAGTGCTACGTAGAATATAATAGTGTGTGTATACATCTAAATGAAGCAATTGTGTCACTAAACTTCTGTACTTGCAACAACACCTGTCAAATTTGAGACAGGCAACAGGAGATACACTCGTTTACACAGTATGAGAAAGCAGTAGAGGGTAATATATTAGCTTCTTTAACAGATGAGTCAGTGGAATGTGACGTGACTTATACACTTGACTATTATGACAGTGGACATGCAGATTCAAACGTTGACGAAGAAGCTTGTGTATATAAAAGTAAATATGATACGAATTCTCAAGTGATCAGTGTGGTAAGTCGTTCTTCATTCGCTGGTCATAGTGTAAGTTGAGGTTTGTTTTGATCATTTTCTTGAACTCTTAAGATCACCGTTTTGCAACATGCAGCTCCTATTACCCGTACAATGTCTTCCTATTCCAAAATAGATTGCTTTCCGCACCACCTGACGGCCAACTTACCGTCGTTCTCCTGTGAATAAGCCATTAGTTGCTAATGTTTTGTTCAATACATTGTTATTAATAATGTTTTCGGATGATACTAGGCAGAAACTGCTCTTGCGACCTCGAAGTAGGATAAATTTCTTGTTTGGATATTGGTTTACAAATCTCTCGCTAAATACTCACTTTTGAGCTTTATTTCTGTTCATAGGTCGTAAACTCTATATTCAAGAAACTTTTGTTGTGATAGAGGTTTCTGTATCTTTTAATAGAGTACGAAACGTATAATTTAAAAATATAGTTTATGGCTACTTTAAACTGAAGAATAACCCATAAGCGAACATCAAGAGAACTTGACTACCGTGGCGGACCAAATAAGTGTCCAATTTAACATGAATTTTATCACATTTCTAAGAACATCACATATCATCTGCTGAAAATATAATCTTTGCTGATCATTCCTCTAAGTCTATCTCTGCTACACAAATCTTACTATTTACACTAAACTTGACATATTTCAATTATTCACACATCACCAAACTTTCGTTTGTCATTTCTACATTTCCCAAGATGTCGGACAACTAATTAACCAATGACCTTTTCTCTCGCATATTTGAGTGTTAGTCTGTAGTTTATTAAACGAGTTATCCGCGTAAACTGCTGTAGCTCACTAACTTATGGTTTTCCATATGCAGGTCTACATAAATATTATTTGAGATACTACTTGTCTCCGCATTGGACACCAAATACAATTCAGAGCTCCTGTTGATGCTTCAAACCTGTCCACTATGTTCCCAAACTCAGGATATACCTTGGTTAATTTATCAACAGTTGATCTCGATATTTTGCCTCTTTTCTTATTGTTTTTATAAGTTTTTCTATGTTTAGGTGATTGAATATGGTTTTGAGAAACCTCTATTTTCTTCAATAGAACTTCTTCCTATTCGTCTTCCTGGTTTATCTTACGTACTTCCTCATTGGTTACATGCTGATGGTATTTTTCTTCCACCTGATGCATTTTGTCCTCTTTCTAAGGAACAATTTCTTCTTTCCTCGCGATTGTAGATAGATTTTTGTGTTATCAGAACTCATTAGCATGTTAATAATTACTTGGGAACAAAATTTCCAACCTGTAAGGAAATGTGGTTTGAGAAAAGAAAATGATATGCAGATAGAGATCCTCTTGCAGCTGTCTGAAGTAAGTACTCTCAATCTAATTTACAAGAATATTAGTAACTTGAAGATCATTAACCCTCATGGCAATCAAAAAAAGATAGAAATAAATGAAGAATAACTTTGCCCACTGTAGAGATCCATTCAACTTTTACGATTTACAAAAAGTTTGCACTTCCAGTTTTAAAGATTGGAGGAGAGACGAGACGTAAATAAACGCAACGTAGTTTAAAAGGAAAGGAATTGGAAACCTGTTCGATAGAAAGTAAACGAGATTACAAGTGTTTCTAAAACCAAGATTGTTTAGCAATAGCAATGATACAAAGTTAGGTCTGCCCCAAAATCTCTTTGGGGCTTTTTAACTGTACTCCGTGTTACCGCGATGTAAAAGTAAATGATTATATTTGTACTAAACGATCTAGTTTCATATTCAATCGCGCTGATAATGTACTTAAGTGCGTAAATTTTTTTAAAAAGTACCACACAGTGCAAAACATACGTGTTAATTCAACACAATTTTAACACTGCCCGACGGTCCGTGGGTGAGTAAAACTTTTATGTGCTAATTCAACACATAGAGGCCGGTGTGCAGAGCCTGTGTTAAAGTTTTAATACACGCGCAGTGTTAGATTGGGCTGATGTTACTTCAACGAAATGACGTCACTGGATTGAAAACACTAGCGGGAAATATGCACTGTATCAAATGTGATGGTGTTAAGTGAAAATGGAAAATAATATCTCAGATGGTGAAGTGTTAGGAGCTTGTGTTAACATAACACCTGTAACGTCTCCCTGAGTGCCCTGGTCTAGGCTATATATGTGTTTCCACCGCTCCGTTTCTTATATGGGATTTGGGGTTAGGTGCTGAAAGGCAGAAATTATTAATAGGAACAACAACCAAAAGAAAACAAAAACTTGTATTTTTGTGGTATATGGTCTCGCCCTAAGGAAGGGGGAATCCGTGTATGTTAAGAATAATGCCTAGCAAAGGAATAGCACGAAGACGAAATAGAAATAATTGCCCTATTTAATAAAGGTTCCTAAGCCTCTCGGCCAGAAGCTCAAGAATAAGTGAGCTTACATACAGATGCAAGGTCTTATATATCTCTACACAGTGACCAATAAGGCAACTTACGCGACAGAAAATAGTTCTAATTTTAGATTCTACAGAAACAATAATTATTCTAATGGAAAATTATTTTCAAAATGATTGAATTAATTTATTATATTTTATTATATTTAAATATCTTTTCTTTATTCTCTCCTTGCTTGTAAACAGTTCTTAAAGTAATTAATGTTCGTTTGTATTTGTGTGCAGAGTAAAATGTCCTTGGATACGCACACATGTTATTATATTATAATATGGTTAAGGATAAATATTTAATTCAATATCTTTAAATATACTTGTATTGCATATAATAGACTTTTAGATATGAGATAACACTCAGCATGAAAAATGGATAATACCTTGAAAAATAATAAATTCGAAAGAATCAAATGTGATATTATTCAAATGAAGTCTCACGTTGACATATGTGACGAAGTAAATTATATAATATTATTTACGTTACTCAGGATGTGGGTGACGTCACACACTAAGCCTGGAAATACAATAACAAATGTACTATATGTTATTTTAACACCGTATTTGGCGTTATTACAACCGTTGAATCGTGTCAATTTTTCCTACCATACTTATATCTGTAAGTTATAGGTAGAATAGTTGAAGTCCGAGTCCAATTTCACTGAAGTACATACACTGCAAAAATATAAAAAAATACTGGGTGAACATATTGAAAACGACCGTCTGAAATTGAACCGTAGATCCCATCCGTAAACACGTCCCTGGATCTGAACTTGCGTTCGCATCATCCAGGCAAACTAGTTTTAATCACCCGTCCTTTTTGCTAGTTGACCTTTCCTACAAAGGTAGTAGTTCTCAGGTTTCTGGTATTTACCACAAAATCTTGTTCTGCTTCCACACAACTGTGTTCAAAACAACTACTTCCCTACTGAGTCTAGGACTTTACACTCGGGTTCGGTTTTACATCCACACTGTCTGGTTTGATCCGTACACGATCAAAGGTCCGGTCAGACTGTCCATAAAAGTGAGTGATTGGGTTCGGCACCCATTATTCTGGTCCGGATCAAGCCAAACTCAGGCTGGACCGAATTAATTCAGAACTCTGCTGCAAATTTATGAGTTTATTGCCTCATGTTTTTGCTGATTTGATAGCAAAGATAATGTGTTATTAAAATTGCACGTCCCTGTTGTAACTTAATTGTAGGTTTATTTTTGTTGTATTGGGCTTCATTTTTTGCGGACCCTTCCCTCCTCCAAAATGATCCTCTTTTAATGTTTCTTTGTGCATCTGTAACGCTAGTGCCTTAACCAAAATAGGCACAGGGAAACTCATTTCGGACTTCAGTTCAACGATCTTGATTTAACAGACCACATGACATGGAGCTTACAAGACATCGAAGATATTTTAAGCTATATCTTACCAGGACGTTACAAGATCTGTAATTTTATTCCGTTAGTTTTCGAGGTGGGCTGGATCTCGTCGTTTCAACACGTTCCACAAATCTATATCAGATTGAGATCCGGTGGATTAGAAGATCAGGATAACGCCTGGAAGTAATGTTCTTTTAATTATTGGCAAGCATACTTGCTGTGCGAAATGGCTCGTTATCTTGTTGAATGGTGGCACATATTGTCACCGTTAACCGGAGATACACCGTTAACATAAACAAATGAATATGGTCTGACTCGAGATTCACATAAGTGTTACCTTTCAAATGAAGTCGAACATAATCGAAACCTCCACAACTTCTTCAAGAGCTTGCTTTATTCCCACTGTGCCGTCGCCTTATTGCCGTTCTTTCACCAGGATATAGACGGAAACATCGTTCTCACAATACAACAAAATCAGAATTCGTCAGGCCAGGCGTCCAAATTCCATTGATCCAAGGTCCATTTGACATCCTCTCATCTTACTATAAGTGCTGCCGAAGATAAGCAGGCGTCAACATGACCAGCTGGACTTGTCTAAAACTCCATACCCAGAAATGTGCAATGGAATGTACTATATATGCCCTGACAAACTCTTCATTTGAGCATATTAAATTTATGCGGTATGTCCTTTTCTTGTTGTCTTCAATTCTTTAACTGATTGGTAGCGTCTTTCTATGTCTTCTTATCTTCTGCCAGGCCTTTTAATTCGCTATAACTATTACATCCGTAGTTCTTTCTTACAGCTCTTCTGGACAGCAGTTTGTGTCTTCCTTTACAGTTTATCCCTCCTATTTCCTCCTCTAAAATTGTTTGTAGCAAACTTCCTTCTCTTAGTATGTGTTTCACGAGATTTTCTCTTCTTTCTCCTCTTGTTCACAGGTGTTCGCTTCAGTATTTCATCCTTTTCAAAATGTTCACATTCCTAAGGTTTTCTCCTCTAGCCAAGCTTAAACGTTCTCCTGTATATCTAAATTTCAAATGTTTCCAGAAATTTGTGATCTTTCTTAGATATTTTTCGTGATTCACATTCTTAATCACTATATTCCCACAAGTTTGCTAGTTTCTTCCTCGGTTTAAGCAAAATTTTGTTCGATACCATACACAGATTTCTTCTTGCCAGAAGCTTTATTTTGTATTAGAATAATGTTTCTTAATTCATTTCCGTATCTCGCGTCTTAAATAATTTTACTTCCTAACTAACGGAACTTTTCAACTTGTCCTCAGAGTTGCCCTTGGGATTTTGTTTTATCACATTCGACATTGCTTTTGTTTTTGAAATATTTATCCTCGTGCCATATTGTCCCACACTCTTGCCCATTTATGCAAGTATTTCTTTCATTTCCTTAGTTGTGAATTTTACCGCAGTGATTCTTGTGTTGGGACTAAACGTACAGGAAGGTCATCGTTCGCTTCTAGACAATGCTTCTTGTTGTCTGAACAACACCTTGTTGCTGGTCTGTTGTTTTCCACATCTCGGATCAAATTTGGTAGGTATTTAACATAATTGAGTAGGAACACTATCAATCTAACAAACGTCACCATATGTTTTGTGTTTCCGATATGCTTCGATCAATTCGTATGGCTGTAATTATTTAGTCCTCATTCAGTTGCCTCGGATTCACTTGCCCATCTTGACAGGACAATATCCATGACTTTCATATATATCTTAATTGCTGAGCGATCTTATAGCGACCTCGTAGATTTGTCGTAGTAGATTTTGGGCGATCTTTTACCACGATGAAGTGTTAAGAAATGGAATATAGTTTTATATTTTCTCCAAACATGATTTTGGTTTCTCCTCTGGAAAAAAACTATCAATATTACTGGTCTTTCGGAAGATAGGTTTATGATTCGAAGGTCCCTGGGTAAGGTGAAAGGACAGTGGTTTGCCATTGCGTACCATCAGATGAACATGACGTCCGAAGAACGAAACCTACAGCTTAGAGTAGATCCAAAACCTTCGTTTAATCTGTGTCAATGGGAATCGAACTAGAGACAAGTTGATTAAACGAAACCGTTTGCCTGCCGGAGCAGTGTTAGCTAAAGAGGTTAAAAACTAAAATTTCTTTCAAAACTTTCCTTACAACGTACACTAGTGAATCAATATCAAATTCTACAAGTATAATTCCTGTTGATCATTATGTCAGAAAGTATTAATCCAAATGTAATTCCTTTTTAGCAGCGTATAGAGTGACTGTTTGTGCATGTTTCCACTATTTTGGTTATTGCAAATTTGGTGAACCACAGGTGTGAAGTATAAAGAACGTGTTCCTGACGGCAGAGGGATGCACTGCCACCAACATCCATGAAAGGCTGAAAAGGTTTATGGTGAGGAGACAATTGACGTGAGTAATGTCCGAAGATGTTTCAACAAGTTTAAAGGGGGTAAGTAGTGTGGAAGTGACCAGTGACACCTGTAACAGAAGAAAAAAGTGAATAAGTTGATTAGGGATGATTATCGTCTCATGTCGTAGAGATGTCATCGGAACTGCCATGTGGTAGCAATGCTGTTCGCACGATGAACAAAAAACTGAAATACCGAAAGGTATGTGCAAAATGGGTTCCTCAAGTAACAGCTAACTTCAGACAGAGCAGACAGGAGGATGTACTGGAACAATTTGAATCATCCAAGGATACCTTTTATTGACAATTTTTGCACAGATGATGAGACATTGCCACACGTGTATGACCCAGAGAGGAAGAATCAGTCTATGGAGTGGCGCCATGTTGGCTGGGTGAGGAACAAGGGCGTCAGCAGGGAAGGGCAAGGGAGGGCCCCCATCACAAAGTAACGTATCTCATTTTTTTCAAACCTTTCAGGAGAGCGATTTAAAGAAAAGTACTTGTATGTTCTTGTAACATATTTTTGTTAATAACTTTCCAACGGTCTACCATTGAGATAAGTTGATTTGAGACAAGAAAATATACACAAATTGCCATACATTCAGATGGTCCTAACTCAAAACTGCCAAATTTTTAGATACGTCACTTTATGGTGGGAGTGACGATGTTTGGTGTCTGTTTCCATGCTTTTCACTGCACGCATTCCGTAAGAAGCTATTTGGGATTCTCCCGTTACATTTCCTGAATCATATTCATTTCAATTCATGTAATCACAAACACATCAATTTATACCCTCCAAACACACTATCTGAAAACATCGAAAGTAAAACCACATATATTATTATTGTTCTATTATCTAAGTTTTATTTCTTCTGAACGTACTCTGCTTAATGAAGTTGAAGTAGTTCCTCTAGAAAGTCAATAAAAAGAAGTCTCTCTCTCTCGATTTCACACACACACACACAGACGCATTTATATACAAAGTTTAAAAAGCACGAATAAGCTGAGATATTTGAAGGTCACTAACTTAAGCCGGCATAGCCCAGGACTTCAAATTTCTCATCAATAACAAATATTTTCAAATTATGGATTACTTTATTTGATAGATATCCTTAAGAATTATCCAACCCATTTTCTAAAATGTCATTGTGGATTGTGCTTTGTCCATTATTTTTTAAACATTGAGCCTGATTACCAAGAGCTCTCAAAGCGAATCTGAAATTGAATTGTGAAAGGTCTTTACTTAATTTTGGCTCAACCCGAATGGATGATGCTGAGAGAATGTAGAACAGAAAGTTTACCTAACAAACCTTTTCTTCGATATGAATTCTTGCACATAAATTATCTAGTATTAATGTTTGTTAAAATATGTTATTTCTGCAATCTTCGACATCCTACACAGAATTTGATAAAAATGCTATTACTCACCGTTTTATGTTATGCCACCTCGGTTTATGTAACTTCAAATTATCTAAGAGCCATTGATCACACCACTTTTATTTTCATTGTCATGAACAAGTTCTAACACGCTAGGCAGTTGATGATCCTCACTATTGAAAGATGATGGATATGTTATTGTCCAGCGTTACTTAGAAGCCACTGTTAAAAAAATTTGTATTGCATTCTGAGTTCAATTAAGTTAATTTGAAATTTATGATGATTTCAATTTTATTTTATGTTTGAAATGATTTTATATCGTTCAGCAAACTATTAGCAAGTTGTCCCGTAGAAAGTAGGAGGGAAACAAAGTTTCGGGACTGGGAATTTTCACTTTTCCATAAATGCCGAATTTGGTACACTGCAAAAATTGGCTGTGTTAATTAAAACACTTTTCGGTGTCCCGAGGAGACCGCCACTTTTTATTTTGTCAACACCGTTTGTTGTGTGATTTCGGTGATTAAACACTATGATATTGTGTTGAATCAGCATTAAAAATACATCCATTGTGTTGAATCACCGAAATCAACAAAGTTTTGTTTGTGTACTTCCTTGCTTTGCCAGTACAAAGGATAGTGCTACTTAGAAGGAGAAAACCGTAACTAACCAGAAAATGATGTTTAACGAAATTGTACGCCCATAAATTAATTTTTATCTTAGCCCTTCCGTTAGTCTGGTGAGGTGTCACAAACTCCAGCACTGATATTCGGTGTTATTTCTTCTTCGTTTGTTACCACAGCACTTATGTACAGTACAAGTCCGATAGACCGGCATCCAACAGTCCGGAACGCCCAATTGTCCGGCACCATCCCAGGTGTTTTTTTTTCCTGTAAGCGCTTGTGAACGACAGTTGAAAGCGCTTGGCGCGGTTCAGAACTACTCGGAAGTGTACACTACTCGTCTGCTACTGTTAGACGCAATCAGCATTATTCGGAATCAATCGGAAGCGTTCGGACTTTACTCGACTGATCTTTGCTGTCACCACACACAGGTTCAGTTCATTGTTTTCGCTGTACGGCTTAGCCTATAGCAGTAGTAAGAGGTACCGTCCCATAGTCCGGCATTTTCGGTAATCCGGCACCGGGCAGGTCCTGAACGTGCCGGACTATGGGACTTCTACTGTACTTTGATTTACCTTCGATTGTCTCCCCCCCCCTTGGGAAAATTCCTGACGACGACCTTGGTGAGGAAGTGCCCTAAATCATTTTTCAAAAGTGACTACGGCAAGTAGGTAGAACGTTAGCGAAAATGCATTGGCACTGGGGAAGGCTTTATCGAGTAGCGCACAAGCTTCTTGCTGAACAGTTGCTCTACAAATATGTGTAATTTCATTTCTCTTTCGTTATTATTACAAAAGATGTTCCATGACAGGTATTACTTTCGGTATGCACATCGTAATACTACTGTATTTCTTCGCCTATTTTAGTGAAGTATAATTGAATCGGTAATTGCAAGAAGGAAATAAACGCCAAAACGGTGGAAGTCACTTTTTTAATGCCGAAAGTCTCTCAATGATTAGATAGACAGTCTCAGAGGCAGAAGGAAATTGTTTATTCTTTATTTTTACTTCAAACTGGCGTTGTGTACCTATTCAATTAAGCAACATTTTACTCAAAAACAGGACTTATTCACTTTTGGCGTTTATTTCCTTCTTCCAGCTATCGATTCAATTGAACATCATCCCCCATCGTTCACAAAACCACTTTAGCTTTACAATTAAATCTATCGAAAGACCATGTTTAAACACATGCTATTTGTTTTAGTTATAAATGTATACAAAGTGTGCGTGAGTTTGTATGAATCCAAATATATGTATCATTGGTTCATACAATTTAGTTTACAACAGTTTGAAAGACACACATACTCATACAGTTACATTAAAAAAAAACAAAAACTGTCGACTCTGTCGCATTGCAGGAAGAGCAAGCATCCCACGTAGAACGTTACAAGACAACAATTAAACCTTTTGATGTGTTATCATTATGATTAATGTTACCATCAATGTATTTCCAGGAATTTTTCTTCTTTCCAACAGAAAACAGAAATAAATACTCCATCATCAAACTGCACATGAGGTTGCTGTTTGTCATATGTTTCTGAAGCTATCACTTGTTTTATGTATATGCTCCAAAATAGAAACAATGTACTCTTTGATAGAGATAACTGTCATATTTCCTTTTTTGTATCCACTTATTTCTCTCTCTCTCTCTCTCTCTCTCTCTCTCTCTCTCTCTCTCTCTGTCTGTCTGTCTGTCTATCTACTTTTCGCTTCCCTTTCCCTCTCTCTCTGAGTTTATTTCTTTGCTTGTCAATTTGATGTTCTGACATGGTCTCATAAATTATCCCAGGTATTAGATATCGAGACCTACATACAGTTATAGCTACCGGAAGAACAGTGTCATATCCATAGGATAGGTCATTCCAAAAGACATTTCCAATAGCCTATCTGTATCCAGAATTCTCTATGACGGCAAGTTGCGTTACACATTTGAAGCAATAAATAAAGAAATAAATGAAAAACTATTTTACCAAAAGTTCCCAACTTTTAACATGTCTTATTTGGTTCTTTAGGTAACTTTGGCTCAAGCTGAGATACGGTAGGGTAAACCGGCCAGGATTTGTTTAGAAAGTGGCGTTCCGGCACTGGTATGACTGAGGAAGAAACTTGGAAAAACTTTGTCAGGATAAGTGGCCGCTGAGATCCTTTCGATAACTTTCCGACAATGTTCTACCCTCTGAGTTACGGTCACTCGGTCCCGTTATTGGATATTTGTATTATCGGGGTAAACGGCTTGCAAAAGCTTCAAATGGTGGAACCAACCGAGTTTTCTTGTCAAGGTAGGCTCTGAAATACTGTATAAAATAGAACCTTAATATTCTTTGAACTCGGAACTACGGAAAGAGAAAGCGACAGTGCTAATCATTCTTCCTACTGAGGCGTGAACATATTAAATTGTAGTTTCTCTTTTCATGAAACAATTTTTGTGTAGTTTTTTCAAAAACCATGTGTACAGTTTCTTCATTTTTCACTGTTTCTTTCACAATTTTTTAAAATATAAATTTCTATAGAAAGGATATTTGATTAAACAACTGACCTTATAAAACTCCCATGGGCTTCCCAGCTTTCGTGAATTTGAATTTCATTTAAGACTTTTAGCCAATTTTGGCTCCGACCGAATGGATGATGATGAAAGAATTGGTGAAATGAAGAAAGTGAGGGGAAAGGGGAGAACACCGTGAAAGCTCATATGACATGAGCATCCCAGTCATTGTGGTCCAGGGGGTTACTTCGTAGACTTAAGTCCATGGACCAAATATATTTTTGGTATGAATCGTAAGTACTAAATGATATTTACACACCAAGAAGATTCCCTTACTCTAGTGATGGCGAAAATGCAATCTGGACCATGGAGGCTGTGTGCGCTACTAATCTAATTAGTCTGAACTGAATTCATAGTCGGGCCGTCAAATTTTATTAGTATCTGGAGTCAGGTACATGAACATACAATTATTCTCGTTTGTCCACTTGCAATTTAATCCAGAGGGGAGCAAAGCAGGGTTGAAAAAAAATCACTATTTAAAAAAAATCATTTTAGTTTATTTTTTTTATTTAATTCGAATTTTTTTATTTAAATGATTTGCAGCATTGAAAAAGCTACTAAGTTATGTTTTTTTTTCTCAAATACCTTAACCAGTAAAAACTAAGGTAAAATGCACAAATATGTGGTGTTCGCTACGGAAGATAGCCAGGGAAAAGAGGCAATTGCAACAACTTGTAATATTTAAAAGAAAAGATATGGCGTTACTTAAGGTATATTTTACAACGAAAGTTGACATGTAGGAAACTTCTACGTTACTTTCATCGATACAAGATGAATGAAGTTGTTTCACAGGGGTATACATTATCAGTCACGGACTGGCCAGGGTCGGAGGGCCGGAATCCCGGCCGGGGCCCCACTCTCAAGTTCGTTTTTTTTTTTTAAATATAAATTTTTAATCCTTATGTAAGTATACGGTATACAACATTTAACTAAAAGAACTACGAAATTCGGGCCTACATCAGATGCACGTCACTGAGTATTCCCACAGACATCAGAAAGATAACTGTAGATCCTACTACGTCCAGAAGGCCCCCAATACCTTACGGGCTCCTTCCCGAAGGTTACTGTGATGTACAACAGAAATAGCATTTAGAAAACATGGCACATCCGTCATATTTCGTTCAATTATGATGATCATTATAGCCTGAATTTACAATGGAGCAAACAGAATGGGGCCCCTTTTCTACATTACAGTAATTGAATCTATGTTATCAGTAGGGCTAGGATAATTACACATTTTGCATATTGCATATGTAAATACATATTTAAGGATTTTTAACGTAAAATGAATATTTCATATACGATGCATTATGTTCGAAAATAAATTGATGAAACATATTTCCGTACGCATATCAACACAGAGAATATAATGTATTACTTTTCTTTTGCCTTTTGTCTTCTATTTTTTTCTGTTTTTTTATGAAATGCAGTAACTAGCCTATTGTCACTTCAACAATCAACTAAGCAACACGTGCAAGTTTCTTATCGCTTGTACGTCTATTTCCCCCACCCCTCCAGTCTACCTTGCGCGGGTGCAAAAAGCGACAACCGCTTTGTAATTTTCAATCAGGCACTTTTCAGAAGAACAATGGTGAGTTAACAATTACTGATTGCTTGCTGCCATTGTTGTGAAGTGTCGTGAACGTGAAGTGTCTGTCATGAAGCGGTCGTATTAGAGTGGTTCCCAGAAAAACGGGCCGCTGTAAACGAAAAAAGAAGTTGTGTGCCTCGGATCAGAAGCAAATCAAGTTGTCATTTCCAAATTCCACTGCCCAAGAACATGAAGATCCACATGTCAGTGACATATATCGAAGATATACAACAACAAATAAAATATTTTTATATACAGTAAACTCCCGATTATCCATGCGCGTATTATCCTGTTTGCTGAATATCCGTTCCGGTGTATTTTTAAAATAGAAAAATTAATTAGTTTTGAAGTATTCTCTTATAATAAGAGCATTTTTTTCTTTTAATGGGTTTTCAAGAGTTATTTTGTCGGAGTCACTGAGATGAATATTGACACTTTTAATGTTCAAGTTTTTCCACCCCTGGAAGTGGGAGAGGGTGACAAAAATAACCGTAAACGACCAATATTAATGTCGAATCCATAGTTTACCTTACGGGGTCGCTGAGATGAATAGTGATACTTTGTATGTAGTTCACGTTCATCCTCCACTCCCTGGGGCGGGGAGGGAGGGGTGGGAATAAAACCAATTTAGGGTAAGCACCCACTAACTTGAAGTATAATTGTTGCAAGATACATCGCAGATCCCATTCATCAAAACGGGAGCAGGAACTGTTTCCGGAACAGGAACTGTTTGTAAATAATTCCGATTCTTTTTTTATTTTTCTCCCTTTTTTTCAAGTCATACGTATCAGATGCCGTTGCGACACATTGTCATTGGTTTACTAATCGCTATTGCTATCTTGTTGGACTAGGCACTTTCAGCTTTTGAGCCAGTCAATGACAATATTAATCTCAGTGATTTAAAAAACTATGGATTTGACACTAATATTGGTAGTTTTCGATTATGAAAATTTAAAATGACACCCCATTCCCCATGTTTTTTTATGGAGACTTTCCACCCCCATATCTCAGCCCAGGGGTGATCTAGAGACCTGGAACCGGCTATTTGGAGCATGTCTCTGACAGCTTTAAAACATGTTAAAATTCATGATCCTATCTATAGTGAACACGTTAGGGTATGCGTTCCAAATATCGCCCCTGTTCCTAATATCGCCTGTTTCCAAGCTACTACTGTATTTGCACTATCTATGAGTTTATATGGTTATCGTAACGATCTGGGACTTTGTGAAACGTAGCTTTAGCGGGGAGCTTCCTATCAGTTATAGCAAATACAATATGGCGTCTGAAGTTTTTTGAGGTTGTGATCAACATTTTTTGGTCTCCAATCAATCACTCCAGGGAATGACCAGGTAAATGTTTCCAAATCATAATTTCGAGTAGATAACTTGAAAGTGCGTTAAATTAGGATTCTAAAGGTGTTATTGATTTCGGAATAAAGATGTGTATATTGAAGAGCGTTTCTTATACATTTCTTATTTCGTATTCTAAACAATGTTTTCATTAAAACTATTTCGTTTTTAAACATAATTGCATATGTGATAAGGAAAATTCTAATTGATATGGGAAAACCATTGTTTTGTTTTGTATTTTGAACACCAAAAAAGTGGATTTTGGAACAGTGTTTTTTCTGTCTTCTGTTATTTATGTTGCTACTCCAACTAAACGCTAAATTTGTCGAACTAAAATAGTTATTGTCTGTCCGTCACTTGAAAGTAGTATAAATTAAATGACTTTGTGGGAGAAACAATGAGCTATGATGTTAGTTTTTTGTTGACTGACCTCATTAACAACTATTGACCCTGTAGTTTGTATTTCATAAACAAAACACGGGACATTTTAACGTTCCGGCAAACATTTTTAGGACATCTGGACAGTACTCTGAGAAAGGAACGATCGATTACGGGATGTATACGACTCCTACCGTGGGGCCCATAAACTGCTCTTCCAGCTGGGGCCTCGAGGGCCTCAGTCCAACACTGAATTAAGTTCGAAAAAGGGACAATTTACAATGTTTCTACGTATCAGCTTTCTTTCTAAAATGGCGTGTCTTCCTTTCTTTCTAAGCAATTGCAAACTTTATAATCGCAATTGGCTCTTTTCTCCAGTCTACATCAGTCCTAACGAAATATTCTAGGATTTAAGTTTACTAAGATAAATTTTAGTTCATTTCACTTTGAGTTTTCAGTCCTGAAAATTTCACTATCAATTTGAAAACACCCAATGACAATATTCCATAAAGTATGAGGGATATTCCGGAGTCGCGGTTGCTCAGTGGTAGAGCGCTCACCTCTGGTCCGTGGGGTCCCCGATTCGATCCAGGCTCGTATCATGTGGGCTTTGTGGCGAACAAGAACCGTGTGTGTGGGTTTTCCCAGGGTTCTCCCGTTTCCTCCCACTTTCTTCATTCCGCCAATTCTCCCATCATCATACGCTCGGTCTGATCCAAAGTTGCCTAAAGGCCTTAGATAAAATTCAATTAAATGGGAGCTATATAATGCAGTTAAATCAATAGTAGGTTCGCAGTTTTACACTTTTCATCTTTCAGCGTATACATACGCAAACTTCATAATTCCATTGAGTATAAATTGATTTGAGCAATTTGTGAAGAAATCAAATAATTTGATACAAATACACAAAGTAGGTAATATTACGAAACAAAATTTTTTGTTTTGTAAACATAAACGGCATTTCTGTTTTCTGTGTGTTCGTTTTCATACTTATTAAAAAAATAAACATATTTGTAATACAAATTGAAAATGTGAATTGGGTTCCTACGTTCTCTTCTAGAATATCGCGTTTAATATGAAATGAACCAATCAAATAGTATATTAAACGTCTAAGTCCATCACTTTGGTTTTGGGTTACATCGTAAGAGCCTGTCATCACATTAGGACTAAAAGGTAAATGTCAAGCTTACATATGATTCAAACCATAGAATGATTTAAAATAACGCACTTTATTTCTACTTTTTTTTTAAATATATATATTTTTATTTAAATCACTTTGATTTAAATCAATCAAGCTTGGAGCAAAGTCGTTTTTGTTAAGTTTGTCGTACCTGTGTTTACCTCATCTTTCCACCTATTTCTGAATTCCTGACTCATCACAAAATATTCCAAATATTATTTTACAGTCTGTGCCAACTCCGAACTTTTGTAAAACCGGACATTCCGGTTTATTTCAGTTTGGAAACCGGACACACTATGAATAATTACTGCACTCACTATTACTGTCTCAAACACAACCTGAGTAAAACGACATACCAAATTCAACAACTCATCCAGTGTTGTATGTAAAATGTAACGTTAAATGGATTGAATAGAATTCATTTATGGCCTTGAGGCATCTTTGGCTTAGACCGGGATAAACTAGGGGAGAGGGTGGAGAAAGTTGCGGCCAGGAATATACTTAAGGTTTCATCCCGGCATTTTCCTGGTAAAACTGAGGGAATCCCTTGAAAACCGTGGTTAGGATGGTACGCCGTGGGTTTCAAATCCTCATGCCTATCCTTCCCCTATCTAAAGTCCACGATGTTAAAGCTTAGACCATGGCGGCTGGGTACGGCAAAGCAGACTTACGAAAAGTCATGGCAGGACAGGGTTTGTAAAAAAGTAAGATTAAGAATACTTACGAAAGTAATCCAGTTCACAAAAATTTTAAGAAATTTGATTTCCTCAGTTCCAACTAACAAGTCGTTTAAAGTATTTTAACTATTGGAACAAAATTCAATGGAAGGAAAAGTTATATTTCAACTCCCATTGTCGAACTCAAATTACGATAGGGAAACATGTAGTGTATACCAAAGACATCTAAACAATTAAACATAAAGAAATAAATTCCAATGTTGAAATGGAGGCAATTTCCGATTTTTTTCTGTACATCAAGCCTCTGTAGGTACAGATACGATTGATATTAAAGAGTAAAAAGTATTTGAGTGGACCGGGGATCGAACCAGGGACCTTTGGGTTACTGTCCCAATGATCCACCAACTGCGCATTGGTAGCGCATAGGCACGGTAACCCAAAGGTCCCTGGTTCGATCCCTGTTCCACTCAAATACTTTTCACTCTTTAATATAAAGAATTAAATTTGCATTGGCTTCAAATTACTATTTGCAGCATTAATAATAATTTGTCTTTTAATACGCCAAGATCATTCTAGTGTCTGTTCAATATTTAATATGTCTGCGTAAATTAAATTATGACTAAAACTATATAAAAATTGATATACATAAGATGACTGTTATGATCATTTCTCAAAGTGAGGAAAAATAAATAGTGATGGAGCGGGGGGAGGGGGGAGCGCATGTAGATATTTTCGGTCCAAAATAGTTAGAAATGTAAGCCACCCTTAGAAAGTGTACTATTACAGAATAGATTACACGACATCTATTTAGAAGTAAATACAATATTATTCAGAACTTACAGTCATAGTTTCACCAGACTCAGAATCAGCTACATATCGCGCTTTTAGTCTAGTAATTTTAGAACGGTGAGTCTTCACTCTTAGGAAGCATCCGCCTATAAAATTCATGTTATCTTATCTTATAGGCAACACCTCTCAAAACCGGACATTAGGTGTCCGGTTTGAGCTCGTAACCGGACACCGGACGATTTACTCTCAAACCGGACTGTTCGGTTCACAACCGGACTATCCAGTTCAAAACCGGACTTGGATTAAACCGAAAATGGACAAATTTAACCGTTTCCTTTAGAGTCTGGTTTCAGGAACTTATTGAACATTCCAGTATCCTTAAAGTACAGTTCATTATATAAGTCACAGTATACAGAATTGGATTAGCTATTTTTGTGAGAACAGAGCGTCCCTTTACAAGCAGTTGTTCCCTTAACCTTTTCTGAATTACCGTTCCCTTTAAGAACCTGATAAAAGCTATGGATCCCCTCCCCAGAAATATTAACACAAACATAACTTTGCTTCCAATATCTCGTATGTATTTTATTTTATTGAAATTTATCGCAAAGACATAACGTAATTCACATATTACAAATAATCTGTCACTATGTCAATGTTTCAGTAACTGATTCGTGAACCTGTGACAGAGATTTCCTTCAGAAATATTACGACCGACGCAAGCTTAAGTAATTCTAACAGACTGATTTGGTCTTCGCAACAGTGAACCTAAATGTTACTTTTTTAATTGACTCTTCCAGACTCCCTGAAATCTAGACCATTTAGTGGGCCCTGGACTCCAAGTTAGGAATTCCTACTCTCCAGGGTGAACTAAGCGGTGTTAGCGTACATACTTGAAAGTAATTAAGGAATTAGTCATAATTAATGGCTGAAAAGTTATTTACCAACGGGAAAACGCGATTTAGTAACTAGAGCGTTTGTATAGGGCAGGGATACCAATTGTTTTAAAAAATACACAAACAAGTTTAAGTAAAAGTATGACTATTCTAAACAGCTAGATTTAGCAAGCTAGAATATAGCTAGACAGGCAAAATAGTAAAACCAATATTTGGGAGCATGATCAGATTTTTTTTTTTTTTTTTTAGACAAACAACAGATATTTTGAATAGTAGGAAAACACGAATATGGAATCATGTATCTCCTTAGAGAAAATTATGAAAGCAATGTACAATAATACTTACTTGTAGTTTTGGTTGTATGGATGTAAAGGACTGAGCTTCAAAACCGATCTAAATCCGAACAATTCTCTTTTGGTTGGCTCCGATCGATGAACAAAACTTTGGTTCTGGAACCGAGTCCATGGATCCAAATATTCTGTGGAAAGAAGAATAGAGCGTGAGAGATATATTAATTGTGTTAATTACACAAATACGAACATGTGTTTCAATTATTTAGTTCAGTTATTATACTGATTCATTGTTTAAATGACACAGTTATTTCACACCTTTTCTTGACACTTTTTATTGAAATAATGTTTTGTGCTCAGCAAGAGGAATTAATCTATAAAAGTGTAGACGTAGTTGTGGGAACATTTGTTACCGCCTGTCAGTTTTGTAAGCTACTGGATCATATGGAATATCTATACCATCACCTAGTAGTGATCTTTGGTTCCTTTGATTGGTTTATGTTCTAGGAAAGTTCAGAGTCAAATTTTTTTCAGTTTACAAAATTACTTATTACTCAGCAATGGTTGGTGCTAGATAGCTCGAAGAGGGCTCATTTTAAAGTTCTTCTAATAAGCATTCATTTGATATGATATTCAATAGGGTTGCACAAAATCTTTTATCCCAAAAAATAAAAAAAAATCGATTTTCTCAAAATCGGACGTCTGGATTATTTCAAAAAAGAAATTATGTGTTGCTCATACCTTCCTATATCTACGATGAAAATTGTAATTTGGGATATAATCAGACTGTGAGATATAAAATATTTTCGTTATATGCCTGGGGAAGAAAAGGCATTAGCGGTCCACACTAAGATAAAAAAAAAAGAGCTTTAGTTAACTTTGTTTTTTTGGGGGGGTCATTTTAGTAATTAATGACTTAGGCCCGTCTCGAGCTGTTAAGTTTCTAAAATCAACCATCTTCCATATCCCAATCGAGATTCGAACCCGGAACCCTGGAGTTGCTAGCCTGACACCTCAGACCGAACGGCTACCAAGGTTAAGAATTAAGAATTGTCATTATTTATGGCCTTTAGCGTTAAGCATCTATGGCTCAGGCTGGGATAGGGAGCGAAAAGGATGCAATAAGAAGTCGGCTAGAGCTTAAGTTTGATGTAAAAACCTTATATTTGTCTGTTGCGTCTAAAGAGAAACAATAGATTCACATTAAGAATATTATTTATTATTGGAACCGGGACCAGGATTGGTATCCTGAATTTTTGAAACTGAGGATTTGGGTCTGATACTTGGAACCGGGTGCCCGGATCTGAATCCTGAAGCCGGGTACCCGGATAAAGGATACGAGTACCCGCTTCCAAGAACCAGATCCGAGTCCTCAGTTTCTATTTCTAAGATATGAATCCGGGTACCAGTTCCAATATTACGTGCCCGAACGTTCCAATTTTACGTGATCCATGTGTTCATCAATATTATATACCAGTCCATAATATAATATACTTAATGTGGACCTAAGGTTTCCTCAGTCACACCAGCCAAATATCGGCTTGGTACCTTGAACTTAAGCTCTGACCAATATCCTACTGCATTCTTTCTCCTTACCATCCCAGCCTAAGCCATAGATGCTTAACGTTAAAAGCCATAAATAATTCAAATTCTTAATACGGGGCCAACCTTGGTAGCCGTTCGGTCTGAGGCGTCAGGCCAGAAACTCCAGGGTTCCGAATTCGAATCCCGACTAGGGGACGGAAGTTTGTGGATTTTAGAAACTTAACAGCTCGAGACGAAATTAATGTCTAAAGTGATAAAAAAAAAATTTACCGAAGTATTTTTTTTTATCTTAGTGTGAACCGCTAATGTCTTCCCTATGCATATAACGAAAATATTTTATATCTCACGATCCCATTATCGTCCCAAATTAAATTTTTTATAGTAGATGTACGGATGTATGACCAACATTTAAGAATTTTTTTAAAAAATTCGAGATGTCCAATTTTGAAAAAATCATTTTTTAAAATTTTCTGCAACCCTGTCGAGTATCATATCAAATGAAAACTTATTACAATAGCTTTAAAATGAGCCCTCTCCGAGCTCTTTAGCGCCAACCGTTGCTGAGCAATAAGCAATTTTGTAAAGAAAAATGTTAATTTCTTTTGATTTTTGAACTTTCATAGAACGAGAACCAGCGAGTCAAAAAAACGAAAAAAAAATGTTCTCAACAGATACTAGCAATAAACTAATAATCAAAGAAATCTGAGAGGGTGAAGTAGAAAAGTTGTGTTGAACTGACATGTAAATGCCCCTTCGTTGTGTTTTCTGTTGAAAACTGTTATTCTTAACATTGCATTAGTCATTACGCATCCTGCACCCTCACATCCTTCGAACACGAAACGTTATTATTCAAGGTGGTTATTATAGTGTCAAACCGTATATTCTCGTACCTTACTAAAGCCAAATAAAAACGACTACTATTTTCTTAATACGAGTACTTAACTAAAATTATTAATGAATCTTCTAGCAAATCACAGTTGAACATGCTTCATGCAAGAAAAAAAAATGGTGTTTTTACTAAAGGAATCAGTTTCAACCTAGGAAAATCCTAACTTACTGAGCCTAAAAGCATTCTACTTCAAGCGAGGGGCAGGGTTTGATTCCCGAATGAGTCATGGATATCTGTCCGGATGATTTGCTGTACATGTTCACGTACCTACTGCACATGATGCTTACTCAATTCCATAGAAATGTCAATTAGATTATGAATGCAAGGTTTTGTATCTAATCTCGTATCATCAACATGTCTGTCTGGGGTCTCCTTACATTTCCGAGACAAGATGAAACTTCGCGTGTCTCGCTTCCATACCTATTTCTGAGATGCTACTGCAAATGCTACATTTTGATAGACGACCAAATCTCTCCCTAGATTACTCTTTTTTTGATTGAAGCATGTAACACAATATTAAACAAACATAGAATAACGCGCAATAGTGTTATTTCCACAGATATGTTTCTAGTACCTCAAAGGAAATTTTATGCCACTAAATGATAGTGAAGGGAGACAATTTTGAACAGTAACTAGACTGGAGCTAGCGAATATTAATCGCTGACAGTTTTGACTACTACAAAGGCAGAAGGATGGCAGATTGTAAAATACCCAATCATTCCTGCACTTTTCGAATACGTTGCTAAGCAACCGTCTTACATAGCTCAGTTCAAACATCCTTCGTCTGCTTCCAAGACAGTCTCGCATTTGATTCCAGTGTTGTAAGGTTTCCGTCGCAATATTTCCCTCAAAATACAAAAAAAAAAAATTCCCGGATTCTTAGTTTTCTTTAAAAATTAATGGCATTTTAAAAAAAATGTCAAAAAGATGCAACAAAATTTCCCGATTTTTTTCCCCTTTCACCTTTTTTTGACCCATTTTTTCCGTTTTCCGGAAAATTTCCCTACACCTGACAACACTGTTTGATTTAAGTGCGGTAGGGAGAAAAACTTACGTTAACAACTTGGCAACAACGCGGTCTCTCTCGCACAAGGAACTGTAAACAAAAAATAGCTCTCGCCGACCGAAGTATAAACTGTATCATGCTGCTATATTCCGTAAAGACAAGCGAAAGAAAAATAATATACTATTGAAACAATGTAAAACAACGCTATGTTTAAAGTTCTTAGAGTTTGGTGCTTCGTGACGACGTAGTTCTTTAAAAAAAAAACACTGAACTAAATGAAATAACTTACCTCTTTCGACAATGCTGAGAGTTTTGTTGGGATTGTAGGCTTCATCGTCCACAGAAATGATAATATATTCTCCATTGTTGAGAAGATGGCGACTATTGAGACACATTACAAATTCCACCAAAGCAGAATGCTCCCCGACGAACAGGTACACTTGAAAGAAGACGAATTAAATATCATTGCCCAGATCTTCGACATTAGTTATAACATAATGCACAATTGTGAGCTGTACCTTTTACCTCTTTTTTATGTAATAATAAATAATAATAATTTAATTTATTGATTTATTTATGTGCTATGAACACCATGAGCGAATTTATGGGGGGCATGGGGGCATTGACCCCCCACGGTCTCTCTCCTAAATCCACCTATGATGAACAGCAACAAGGCCTATATAGCACAAGTTACACCTATAGAAATATTAGAACTATTACTACAATCAAAGCTTATAGAAGATTAGAGATTACAGATACATGTTTCATGAGAAAGTAGTAATGACCATTTATATTCGGGGTATATATTACAGCCAGTTCATGTTCTATAGGTAACAACTACAAAAATTCAATACATTAAAAGGTAAAAAAAAAACTGTACACTAAAAACAAAGTAAAAGAGATATAAATTTGGTATGAGAGGTATCCTGTCTACAAGGTGCATTAGAGCAAATGTTTCACAATACAGTCATTAACAAAAATATAAATTGCGAATAAATCCCATACACAAAAATAAATACTATAAAAGATGGTTATTATAATTAAAATTTGGTTGTCTTTTCGTACATTGAATTAAAATTCTTAACCATTCTGTATAGTAGTCCTTTAGTGGGTCCCCTTGTCTGCAGAAAGTTGTAATTTCTAAGTTAATGTGAGGTACCAAAAAAATATTTTTTTTCCAAGAGATAACTGTATTTCACTTTATTGCCTAGCACATTATTTGTAAATTGTCCATCTTTCAACTTGCATCTTATGTAGAGAGGTTCCAAATTGAAGTATGAACACAAATCTGGATAGCCGCTACCGTTATAAGGTAGACATAGTAATCTAAAGATGCATTTTTGAACTGCTTCTATACCATCAGTTGCTGCTCTAGTAGACGGATACAAATATTCCGCTATAATATTCAAGCTTGGGTCTAATAATAATCCTATACAGTGTTATATAAGTTTGTACTTTTCTGAGATCAGTCCATTGATGAAAAATAAATCCTATTACGTACCAAGCTTCTCTTATTATTTTGTCGATATGAGTATTGAATTTCAACTTATAATCGAATTACACACCAAGATCACAAGTGAGTGTTAAGTTGGTAATTTCCTGTCCCTGAATTTTATATCTACTCATAATGTAATTGCTCTTATTCGTATATCTAACAATACAAATACGTATATTCGTATTCTTGATATTTATTTTCATTACATTTTCTACGCGCCACTCATCTATTGTATTTATATCAGCTTGCATATCATTAACATCGAAGTTCTTATTGATTGCCCCTCGTAATTTTAGGTCATCAGCATATAATATCGGAGTCCGACTCGTCATCTGTATATTCTGTGTTTGATAGATCAGTACAAAAAACCCCTTCGGTGTAAAAGGAAGAATGACGCAAGAATTCTACTCACAAAAGAAGTGATATCCACTTAGCGAGTGACTTTCTTTGTGTCACTATGGCGAGAGTATTCCCTTCATAATAAAATTAAGAGAATTACTATGCTTCCGCCATAACGACACAAAGAAAGTAACTCGCAAAATGGATATCACTTCTTTTGTGAGTAGAATTCTTGCATTACTCTTCCATTTACCCCGAACGGGTTTTTGTACTGATATCACTTATTTTGTAAGGCTGCTTATTAAAAAAAAGTGCATAGTCTTCATACAAAAGATCCATTTTGGACCATGGGTCCGTATCTCGAAAACCGTAATTCTTATCAAGAAAATAAGCTTCGATTTACCCCAATTTGTTGGAGCAGGCAATTGACCCCCAAACCCCCTGGTACCAAGTATTTGGGACTAAATGTAAAAAGGACACACAGAATGACAAACACATCTTTCGATCATTTGTGAAAATTCTGGGATTCGGCTAGAAAAGTAATAACTTTTGAACTCCTTCACCGATTTTGACGTGTAAAACACCGTTTGAAAGAAATTGAAGCGTTGGTTACGATTCCGCAAGTTTTGGCCGCCTATGTAGTCTAGAGTCAGTGCTATAATCAGAAATGTGATTATTTTTTTTCGAACCGTCCTAGACGGTCCCAGGGAGGTCCCAAATTTTTGCTTGCGTTAGTATGTTAGAGCTTTGAAATGCGAGTTCAATCATCAACATCGGGCTTATAGTTCACTAGATCCGAAATTAGCTGCATATATGTAAGTGCCGCTAACAGACTCGCTCGCTTTTCAACGTCACTCGGAAGAACTACCGTTCTTCATGATTAAATAGGATACGAGCATCAAAACCTTTTAAAACTCTCAAAAATGAAGTTTTCTTATGTAATATTTGTGATAGTGCAAAATCGTCATGAGGTCACCTGCTTATTGGGTCAAGATTTCGTCATTGCATCAGCGGGCTATAGAGACAGCCTCCTCATGTGGGTCAAGACTAGGTCATCCTTGTGAAGACCGGGTCATGTTTCAGACCAGGTCACCAAAAGTGATCCCCGTTTCAGCTCTGGGCTAAGCTGGTTGTGCATGTGTGGTAAAAAAACAACTGGAACTCCAGTATATGTGCGTTTCCCGGGAATTCTTAGAAAACAGACACCCGAAACTCTTTTATCATCCTCCCTCGTTTCTTTCCTTCCCCCCCCCCCCCCCCCCCGTAGTAATGGATTTATGTAATGGATACAAAAATAAACGTTAATAGAACTGAACAAAGTACTCGGAACAACATAAAACAAAGATGATGTCAAATTAGAAAAAAGAAAAAAAAAAGATCTCAGTTCTGGAAAGTGGTACATCAATTACCTCCTAACGGGACCAGATCTCCTAGCAAGGATGTTGAGAAAATGGATAAATCAATCATTTATTATTAACCTAATATTATTTTTCTTGTGTTATATGGGGAAATAGGGTAAAGTCTATATTTTTGTGTTGTCTTTGTGAAGTCTATCTAACTGTTAACATTTTAGGGAATTGCCTTCATAAATGAATAATGTTTCATATAAACGGTAGTTATATGTCAGCTGTTTGTTGTTATTTATTATGATATTGGCTGAAAGGATCGTAACTATAAAGTCTAATAGTAGTCAATCTTTCAGCTTCTACGAGGTGCATTCAAGTTATAACACCTATTTTCTTTTCAGGTCTGGTAACAGATAGAAACGTGCTGTTCTTTTTTTCAAATCACACGAGCACTCGTTGGCAATGCGTGACAGCGATGGCAGCTCCATACGGCACGCAGAACTCTAGCGGCAGAGGCGAGAGTGATGGCTGTTTTGGATACTTACGATACTCGTAAAATGGCGAAACCCAAACGGATGTACTAATATATTCCACTATTTGTCTATGGTGGCAAAAGCACTTCTAGTTCAATACAATGTATGATTTGTATGGAATTGGTATCCCCATCTCCTAGGGGACACGCCCAATAGCCAGGCAGATCCTGCTGCCGATCCAAATGGACTTCATTTTCGAAATCTATGGAGAAAGCTGTACTAGAGAGGGTCTATTCGGTCCTCTGGGACCATTTATGGCTACACAGGATGAAGCTAAACTTGCACTTTTGTCAGTTCGCTCACCTAGTCTGATTAACTCCGTATGTGCTCATTTGAGTCCAAGACAAACCTTTGTACCAAATCTCCGTATGTGCTCATTTGAGTCCAAGACAAACCTTTGTACCAAATTTCATCAAAATCCGAGAAGGTGAGGTGAGGCCGCTCTCTAAAATCTGGTCAGTTGGCATGGAATGGCCCTTCTATTTTTACTTTTGCTTTCAGCTTTCTTGATACTGAATTATGGGTGTTTTTTATTAGCCAAGTTACTGGAAATTTTCTGGCAGTTATTGTTGCCTAGAATTTTTTTAGGATCACTTCGGAAAAATTTTAGCTGCGTAATATCATGTCCACTGTTCTGTGAAAGAAATCATAGTATTGTATAATAAAATATATAAAAAATAAAACTCCCAACTGAGAAATAAGGTTTGGATAACAGAAGCATACCAGACCAAGGACTAGGGGGTATATAGGACCGCCAGCTGAAGGGACTTGAACGTATTAACTATAGATGGGAGTTATCGAACTATAGTCGTGTCATCTTCAGGTAGGCATGTGTACTACAACCAAGGTATAGGCTAATCCTAGGTTGTTAATTGACGAAGAACACAACGTAGCTGGCCGGTAACAAAGAACTTCAGCGAACTTCGTTCCTATTCGGAAAACACGCGTCCGCTCCCATGGAAAGGCTCACACCACAACAGTAGCGTCAGACGTAGGAGTATGGTAGGACTACGACCGCTGCTCCTTGGGGTTCTGGTTCCTTGATGTTGTTGGAGCGACATTTAGATTATTTGCATTTACTATATATTCTACGGTGCAATCCACTAACAAACATCACTAATGTCAACACATTATAAGACTTTGTAGTGTTTCCTGAAATCGAAATATTGGCTGAGATGAAAGAACAATTTCCTTCTTTCATTTCCCAAAGACAAAGATAGCGCGGCTCTAAATCCATTATGAACGGTCGTTGACCCGGTAGATAGTTCTACCTGGTGGTCACCAGGTGCCACTACCATGCAACTATCGCTCTTAGTTCAAACTATTGTCGTTTATGCGAGCTGCTAATCCTATACTCTCTAATCCTTGACCAGACCATCAGATTCTCCCCACATTCACCGTTGATTTCGTGAAGTAGATCAGGAGATCCATCCTGCAACATGCCAGAAATCTAGGACCTTGTCTAATACACCTAGGGACACGACTGCTTCACTAGAGTGCGAGTAGTGGAGCGAAGCGCTAGCTGGTCTGAATTTCCTTTCATATTCAGTGTTAGTAAAGTAGTTACGAGGCAAGGTGTAAAGGTGGGCAGAAAATGAAAAAGAATGAAATCAAAATGTATTTGGAAACAAGATTCAAAATGACATAGACAGATGGTCGATCACATATTACAAGTAGAATTAATTTCCTATCATTCGCTGCACCACGTGAGATAGTTCCCAATCACAACTCGAACCTGCTGAGTCTCACTAATTGGTGAGGTTAAGGGGCCTTTTATGCAGGACGTTTTGCGTCGCGCAACTTGAAATGAGGCTGCAACGAGTTTTCTTTTGTACCATTTTATCACTTACGACATGCCGCTTGAGTAGCTGGAGGGAAGAAAGAAAAATGAGGATGGTAGTGTTGCCAGTGCGTTTTGTACATGAGATATAGGGAAACGTGTGAGCAACTGGCCTAAGAATGCCTGGCAACGCGGTGGAGAAAAAGCACAACCTGAGTGCTTGTCAACATCTCCATTGTTCAGCTTCTCGTGTTCTCTAGCACACGAACGACAGACTTTCAGAACGCAGCATCAGAAAACTAGGCCACATCACGCTCTATTTCGCTTCCATTGTTTGTGCTGCTCTCAAGTCGCTTGTGAAACGTGTTTGCATAAAAGGCCTCTAAGAATCAGTCAAATTTGTTAAGTTAGTGGATGAACATCAAGTTCCTTTTCATAGAGCCTGGCCGTTATTACTTGTTTTAAAGTAAGGCACCTGAAACGAATATGCCGTGTACTCAATATGGTCATACACCTATATCTCAACAGGAAACAAACAAATATGACACAAGTCCATACCATCTACTGCAAGCCCGTAGCTGTGTCGTGCAGATTGTGTGTTACTGCGTAGTAGCTGTGAGGCGTTTGAGAGAGGAGTACAGATGGAAACATATCTCGGCGAAAGTACTTACTCTTATTTCATAAGGTATGTAGTGTATGTTAAACAGGTTAGAGCTGAAAGTCTAATAATAATTGCGAAGACTTCAGTCCCTTGATAGCATGTCAGACACACAAACATGAGATTTTTTTTATAAAATAAGTTTGCAACACTTGCAACTGTAGTCCTTGGGGACGGTGATACCCAAAATTCCTTTCTATGTTGTCGAATAACGTCGTTGTCCAGTTTGATGCGGATACGTTCAACGGTATGGAATCAATTTAAAAGATTATTTTTAGAATAGATTGGCAACACTGACAAATAGGTTGCTTGAGAACGGGAACCCCCACGATATTTATTTTCCATTCTGTCGCATAAGGTTTTTGCCAAGTTTGTTGCTACGTTTTATGGAATGGAAACAATTTGAAAATTTGAATTTAATAGAACATAAGATGCTAACACTGACTACTAGGGTACTTAGAGACGAGGACACCCATATTGTTTTGTATTACGTCGAATAAATTTTATGCTAAATTTGATGCAGATAGGTATAAAGAAATGGAAGCAATTTGAACAATTGGTTTTAATGGGTTGACAAGACTGTTTCGGTGCTTCTGAGCTAGTCTAAACAAGACCTTTTCAATGGCATCTCAATCACCTCTCTACACTTTGTGTTTCAAGATGTTTACTTTCTGGACACGGACGGACGTACATACTACTGTGAGCGGAATTATAATATCCTTCATACATAACCTGTTATTAAAGGGCCTAAGGAAACCGGATTGAGGTAACTTCAGGGGCGTAAAATCCAAGACTTTCTCGCCCCTGCAAATTAACCATGGAATACGTCATCAGTTGAGTACAGCCAATGAGCTACTGAAATCTAGGATGCATATAAATAAACCAGGACTGTGAGGTGTGCTTGGAGGTATAGTGCGTCCGAAGAGAGCTTGGCGGCGTGAGCACGCGGGGGCGCAGTGTAAAATTGGACTTGTCTGAATTAGCTTTGTGCTGAATTATTACAACCTGTACGTTTTCATTTGTTTTCAACGAAAGTTAAATACAAAATAAGGCGAAAATTTCTCCTGGCTCGCGTATCACATAAACAAAGACCATCTGTTTCAGCAAGCTCATTTTTTAAACTCTAAAGTTTAAACATAACTTTTCGAAATTGCCATAGCTTATGAATTCACGCCATCTTACTTTTGTAATCGAAAGGTATGATTGAACAGAACTGTATATGCGTTATTAATACTGAATCTTGTATATAAAGAAGACACAAATATTATATAATTGTTCACTGAAGAAAGCTTCTATTTGTATGAAAAATACTCAGACAAATGTAGTTATCTCCATTCTTTAATTTTCTCTATAAACCAACCTGAGAGGAAAATGGAATAACTTAATCTTTGATAGGATATTCCTCCTTTTGTAGAACCTCATCATAATGTAATAACAGGACGAAGAAAAAAAAAATTATATTCCAATTTATATTTTGCTGCATTTTCATTCAGTTTTATTTCATTTTGATACCACGTCTTAGAAGTTCATTGTGCTGTCGTTAAGGAAGGAATTGCATTCTCTCTTGTAGTACAATCTATATGGATATACGTTCTTTCCCAACTCCGCTCTAACCCTTTGTAAGCTCCACATGAATATTAAAAATGATTACTTTCGATGTAAGACTAGCTCTGAGAGCCTGTATATTGTTATCGAAGATAGAAAAGAAGACGCTGAATAGCACTTACGTTCTTGAAAAGAAAAACGGACAGAAAAGAAATATTCCTTTAAGATCCTAAAGCGTGTAATATATATACGTATTCTTGAGAGAGAGACAGAAAAACTAAGACTTTGGCTAATGACGATAGAAACGAATGGAACATTGTATGAGGTCTATAGTGTTTTGTAACTACCAACATAGTACTAGGTGCACCGATAGTTGAATTTCAATTTTATTTATAGTCTTTAGGCATCTAAGGCTCAGGCCACGGTAGGGGAGTGGAAGGGATTCGGAAAGTTATCGACCAGGGCCTATGTTGAAGGTGCCATCCCGGTATTTGCCTGGTGCGACTGTGAAAAATGCCTTGAAAGACCTCAGTCAGGATGGTTGGCAGCTGGGATCAAACCCATAATCCCCCGAATTCTACGCCCACGCTCTACCACTAAGCTACGGCGCCTCGCTGCACCGGTAGTTGGTATCCTAAATAAATGTACCATTTCCTTCAATGAGATATGCAAGGGCCACTTTTTTTTTTCAATCTTCAGTAAACTACAGAAATTTAAATATACAGGGGGATTCATAAGTTCGTACCAGGACCATGTAACCAGGAAACCATTTGAGTTAGAGTTTACATTTTTAATATATATCGTTAAGTGCATATGCAGAATTGAATTATGATAGTGGGGAAACCATGAAATATTTCTATGGGGGATAATTTTATACATTTTTAATGGATAGTGACACACTTGTGTTGCATTTTTAATGGCGAACAGTGTATTTTCAAACTATTAGAATGGTATTGTAGACCACGTTGTTCGATATTTTCCTACAATCACTAAAGCAGGTAGGGAATCATAGACATAACTTAACCTAGCCTAGCTGTGGTACGTTAATGCTCAATTGAGGACACTGTGTTGTATACTTATACAAGAGAAATGCGCAAGTACGGTCGCAATAGGATAGACGATATTTCTCAGTGTCGGAGGATCAAGTTAGTTTGACCAGCAGTCATTGCACAGAGACTGATCATCTTGTCATTATCATCAACAATAAGTCCTTTCTCACTTCCGACAGAGCACATGCTTCCAGAACTCCCATCCCTTCGGGGGGGCCATTTGTTTATCATCAAATTCTCACTGTAAAGCATCATGCCAGACTAGCAACTAGGAACACATCAACTACCACAGCACGTATCTCAGTCAACGCGATATTCAGACATAGGAGCCATACCTAAACACCGACGAAGACAGGAACAAGCTACTACATCATAAGGATCACCAAATCATCAACGCTCTGGAAGAACTTCTCCATCGTCACCACGACAGAAGAAATATCATACCATCAGCGACATAAACTCCAAAATCGATCACATGGATATCAACAACTTGGAGCAATTTCCACATTTAACAAATTCTTGAAACAAAACACAGGCGTTTTTACTTACCAAATTTCAAAATACAAAAATTCTACTACAGCAGGTCACTAAGTACGTACATCGCATCATTCCGACGAGAAATGGAATCATCATGTATTCACTGGACTCTTCGCTAGCTAGTTTTTAGATATTTGGACCAAAAGCTAACATGACCCGTATGGACGACAACTCTCCACAACCACTCCCACCTCCACGTCGCACACCAACGTTGTCAGTAGTCATACGCGGAGTAGAGCCATCAATCTCAGACACCGATGCGGAAGAAGAACTTAAGAAAGATGTCACTCAATCACCAAATGCCTCCGCATTAAGACAAGAACAGGAGAACCGACATACATGTTACGAGTCATCACAACTACCCAAGAAACAATAAACGATCTACTCAACCATGGAGCTTACATACACAAAAGAAGATAGGGAGTGGAACTATCTTATTCATCACCTCCATTTCCAATCAGATGCGAAATATACCAACAATATAACACTCATGTACCCTCACAATGCAAACATTACCTCAAATGCTGATACTGCTCAAGACCTCACATTACGAAATCATGCACCAACATGAAAAACCCACCAAAATGCACTACATTCAGAGAATCCCATCATACCTTCAGCTATCGCTGTAAAGCACGACTACCACCAGAAACAACGAAACCTGAACTTATTGTTCCAATCCGTAGAAATGCAGGGATAGTATGTATGCACTAGTAGGCAGACGTCTTTTCAATATTATTATTATGATGTATCCCTGATATAATGGGATAACCTTCGGGAGGTATCAAAACGAGAAAAAAGTTTCTTTCAAGAAATAGCGAAGTCTGATTAGTTTCGGAGCTGTAGACGCTCAAAGGAATGGCGACATCATCATAAATGACGTCATATCTCGAAAAGTAATGACGTAAGCGGAGTCGGCCGAGCAAATCACAATCAATGTTGTACTCAATACCAGTAGCAGCTCCTGGCTTGATGAGGTGGTAGTGCCAAGAAGTTCAGCACCAAAATACTCGAATATATAACGATAATACATAAACTGTATTCTAAACAAAAATAATTCCTGTAAAACCCAACCAAGTTAATTAGAAATACACAGCATTTGTTGTATCAACTTGAATATAAGCTTTCGATTGCGTATCTTTACTACCATATAAGATAAAATTTAAACCCTAGAATAACTTCTAGGCTCCAAATTTTATTCAAGTTGTGGGATTATTATAAGAGGTTTGCCACGATAATATTTAACTTGTCTGTGACGTTATGCAGAATGTCGTCAGTTGGTTGGTTGAGTTCTTGTGGAGTTTCTGTTGCCCACAACAAGACTCTAAGCTGTTTTTTTTTCTATTTCGATGAAAGCTTACTTCCTGAGCCCCTTCGTTAAATAGCCTGCCTCAGTATCAGTAGATGGAAGATTTCTGTCTCTAGCCGGACTTGAATCCGTATTGTTTAGTGGCGTCCACCTCAAGACACTGAGCTCAATATATATCCACAGTATAGAATGTTGCTTTGATCAGCTATTTCTCACTGCCGATCACCACTGTCTTTAACGAATGTTTTGTTTTTCGTTCTAAAAAGACTGAAAGCTAATTTCGATCATAAATTTCCGATGATAGATTCCCTTCGTTGATGATTTGGCTGTGAAGCGGAAAAAGGTTAAGAAAATTTCTATCGACGATCTTGTTAATGGTTGCTAAAATGAAACCAAGAAATTACCCTTTGATACGTTAGAGTTTCTCATCTGCTGTAAATAACACTTTACAAATAGTTAACAATTAAGATTTCCTTGTTTTATTTATGTTACTTGTTTTGGCTATCTTATATTAACAGCGAATTAAAGAAAGCGATTTTAAAAAGTTTTCTTACATTGCCGTTAACTTCATACCAAATTTCGTTTCTATAGCTCCAATGGTGTGGAAAAAGTTTTTGTGCGGCCATTTTGATCCAAGTTAACAACTTTTTCAAAAATGTAAATTATTCCTAAACTACTCTTGTTAATACACCTTTATGCCAAATTTCGTATCCCTAGTTCAAACGTTCTGGAAAATGGATTA
>JAGDQP010009822.1:25848-56760 GCA_022664845.1 Lepisma saccharinum | reverse complement strand
ATATATGTATATATATATATATATATATATATATATATATATATTAATTACATAATCAATATTTAATGGCAATAAATGGTTTGCTCTTCTGATGTTTGAAAGGATGCACTAGGCAAGCTAATGGACCTTTATAGAACGGCACGCTCCAAAGAAAATCTCACATTATGTATATTTCCCATGCAATAAGATCGGAGTTAAAGCACCAAACTAGTGTCATTACTCCCTTTACAGAAATTACTTACCAGCGATAATTAGGTCAGAGAGTGGTATTTACTTCAGCTTCCCATGCGTATAGATCTGTAGCGAATTGTATATGAAAGTTAACAGAACGTGACACCAGTAGTAAAGGAAAGTCATGTTCGACCAGTCCGAGGGATATCAGTGAAGAAGTTTCTCAGGATGATATTGAATCTTTATCAATTGACAACCTTCAGTAACCCTATGTAACCCTATCCTCTTCTAAAATTCTCACGTTCATTGAAACAATTGAGCAGCTTTATCTTACCAATCCGGATATTCGTATGACTTTATTGATATGAATTTTGGTCCTTCCCTTGAGAAAATTATAAAACTTTCTTTCCGTTTCCCACATTGGTATATTGACCATTGGATGATTAGAAAATGAATTCCAATCACTTATCAGATGAGAAATTGGCTCTTCCCTTGTGAAAGTTCCAAAATCTATTTCTGGATATCATCGAAGTAGAATGACCTCGTGTGGCCAGAAAACTAGAAGCAACCTGATTGGATATGACACTATCGGGTTTCCTATAAAACTTAAACTCTTAATATTTCGAGAGGACAGTTTAGACTAGAAGCCCGTCTTAGTTAGAGGTATTGCCAATTTTGTGTTCGTTGGTGCTTCAGTGCAAGAAAAGTCTAACAGTCAAAATGTATCGAGTCTTAGTTGTTTGGCCACGAACTGAAATTCTTCTTCGAACTTTAATCTGATTTGGAACTTCGTGAAATTTGTTAATGGTTGATGAATGTGATAAACTCCTGAGTAATATCTGATAAACTCCTGAACGTTCGACAATTAACATCTGATTGCTGGCAGACATAACACCTGCAAAACTAGGAACTTTCTCTTCTAATTTACGATCGGAGTTATTGTGCCGTGTGTGCAAGCATTCAAGAATATTTTGATCAACGTTCAAGAACATCTTCCGCCCAACAATTGTCCGGGTGAGTTAATGTTGTTCTATTTGTTTAATTCTCATGTTATGTAAAACTGTTAATTTGAAATCTTGGAGCGATTCCCAAACTTATTGTAAAACCTAGAATTGATGTACCAGCTGCATTAGCTATCTCCGGATGTGACTGGCGACACCAGATAAATCTTAAAAAGCAATTTGTATATTTCATTTTTCCATTTTTGTTTTAGGTGCATGCTTGAGTTAAGTAGGAGGACACCTCCTGATTGTGTACGACATTCACGTAATGCCAAGTTAGCTCTAAGAGAAAATCGCATCCTCTGATTCGTCTCCCTAAATCCTAATTATCACGAATTTCTAAAAGTGCCGACGGACCTTCTTTCTCTAATCTGCATGTCTCTGAGGAGAGAGAATCTGCGTTGATGATCATGTCAATCAATGTATTTATCTAATTAAGATCAGACCTATCTTCAACATTATTAATATAAATTAAACCATTAGGTGTGCTTTAAAATGAGGCTTTATTATCAATTCATCTAAAAGAATAGAACAATTAACACAAAGTTATAGTCCGTTAACATGGACAAATCCTTGGTAGAGAGAAAGTACAATGTTTTATCTATCCTTCATATTCTTTTACACTCATATCGAGCCAATAGCATGCAATTTCTTCATCGTCTTCAAAACATTTAGATCTGAAAGTGTAGAGTTTACCAAGCACAAGTGGGAACTTCTCGCGGAATTTCTTTATAGAATAGCGCTGCGTTTTATCTGCCCATAACTCAGACTGTAAAGCAACAAAGAACATATAAATGATACATAAAATATTCAATAAACTACATTTTCTGGAAATATATACTTAAAATGATGTTGTTATCGATAATACACTATAAAAGATTTAAAATGAATAGAATCATTTTGCATCTTTTAGACGAGAACATGAAATAAAATCCGCAAGAGCCTAAGATGTCTAAAGACCTTAAAATGCATTCAAATTTAAATGAAAATAAACCTTAAACATTCACAGCATTCAGCGAAACACAAGCTATAATTTTGTATGGCTACATGCCAATCCAGAATAGACTTTGAGGGTTCTATGCATTTGTTTTCTGAAAATGCTTAGCAGCACTAGCGTAAGCAGCGAAGACCAGTTAAAGCCCGCCACCAGGACAAGGGCGTTCTTTTCGATTGAAAGTGAATGTAATAATTCGTAGTAGGCTGAAGCTATATAATGAATTTTGGTGGTCCGCCACTTTGAATCCAAGAAGCCGTCTCTGAAGACATTTTGTAATATTTTCGTAGCCTACTAGTGATGATGTACCGTCATAACATTTTTTTTCGTTTTTCTATATTCAGCCGTTTAGGATATGTATTCCATACAACAATGGGATTTGCAGCATTTTTAGATCCAAGATGGCGACTTTTTAACATTTTTGTAAAATTATCGTAATCTACTCTTGATAATAGAACTTTATGCCAAATTTCACATCTGTGGGTCAAACAACGGGGAAAATATTTTTTTCGGTTCACCATTTTGGATCCAAGATCGCGTCTTTGAAAACATTTTGTAATATTTTCGTAACCGACTAGTGATGGTGTACCATCGTACCAACTTTCGTTTTTCTAGCTCCAGCCGTTTAGGCTGTGTATTCTATACAATATTGGACTTGGCGGCCATTTTGTATTTAAGATGGCGACGTTTTCAAAATGTTGTAATATTTAATTAATCTGCTAGTGATGATGTACCTTCATACCAAATTTCGTTTTTCTAGCTCCAACCGTTTAGTCTTCGATTTTTAGGTGAGACTAGTTCTTGCATATTTAGTTTTTTTTTCAATCTCAAGAGCGAAGAAACTGGATTTTTATCCGCGCATCGTAAATATAGATGAAGGAAAATGATTTCAAAGTTTACAGCAACTTTTCTTTGTACTTGCCCTTTTCGGCCACAAACGTTCGTTCAGTCAACAAGAATTTAGAGTAACCTTCGTACAATACTGACAATTTGTGAGTATTCTACACACCGTCTATCATAAACATGGCGGCTATGGAAATAAAATCAAATTAGAGTCCTCAATCATAGTTTAGTATTCTTTCTAGTAGTTAATTTCTTTTGGAATATTAACCGAGCATACATAACTTAGTTCGTGGAGCGTTGACTTCGCATTTCAGGAGATTCTGGGTTTGATAACAAACCCGACTATGACGACTCAGGTTTTTTTAGTCTCACTAAGCATATCCTGGGATGGTACCTTCAATTTAGGCCCTGTCCGACTCACTCCCGAATCCTTTATCCTACACTATACCGGCCTGAGCTGCAGATGTATGAATACCATTAATTTAAAATGTTTTGGAATATTTGGCGGCTTCTTTTATTTGACAAATCGTACGATCGTTTCCTTTTCTTGATTAGCACGCATCATCAGTTGAAAGTAGTTGAAACGTCGTTTCTTGTCTGTTCCATTGTAATCACTTCCCGTTTCTTGTAATCATTGATGCCTATATCATCCCATATTTTCCACTTTTTGGCTTCAGATTCAACGTTTTGCGTTACCTAAGGCCAGATTAGGTTATGATGACTACTTGTCACCGATTTTCAAGAACAATCCCGGAAGTGACACTTCTACTCCTGGCTGTTTTTGTCCCCAATTTTTCCACAGATTTGCAGAAAGTGTAAAATATCAATAATAATGCCTTAACCCACAAGAAATACTTTGCCAGCAGAACTTAGCTCCACAGAGCTGGCAACGTGCGGCTGCTAAATAATAAAACAACCTAAAGATGAAAATTGAAGTATTGTTGTATCATTCTGGTAGCAATACCCTTATGGAGATATTATTTTCTCCATGAATTACATATGGGAGGTAGAAAAACCGCAAATGAAAATTGAGTCCATTGAGAAAGTGCAGTAATAAAAAAAGGTTTTAATATGTGGTGTGAAACTTTTAGTCAACAACTTGAAACGGATCCCCAGTTACTACAGAATTTTTAAATCGAAAAGATTTGAACCAGTGCCTTTCAGTCACTTATCCAACACTCTAACCTTTTAGTCAGCCATCCAACAGCAATAATACGCCTTTTGAAATGTTTTATTTTGTATCATTGTTTGAGAACAACGTTTGTACATATTTACTGCTGAAATCTTCTGGTATAATTTTCTGACAGAAACCTTTTGAAGTTTTCTTTTGTCATTTTTAACATAATTCAATTAAATTTATGCCCTTCAGACATCTAAAACTCAGGCCGGGATAGTGGAGGGGAAAGTCTTCCGGAAGGTGTCGGCCAGGGCCTATTTTGAAGGTGCCATCCCGATCCTTTCTGGTGTGACCGAGCAAAACTCTGGAAAAAAACTTCAGTCAGGGTGGTCGATTGCTGGGATCGAACCGACTACCTCTCGAATGTTAAGTCAACGCTCTACCACTTTTTTTTAAACTTTTTTTATTTCTATTTCACTAATATATTTCCTAACTGTTAGCTACACATTTTATATCACATGTTTTACACCATTTTTACAATTCTACTTCTTTGTTGAAAGTATGTTATATAAATCTAGAATAGTATTTTACTCTCATCTCACATTTTAACAATGAATATTTCCTGATTAAATGTTGTATATAGAAAACTGGATCATTTACATATTCAATCGACATGATATAAGTTAATGTGCAATGAACCAATTTATCGCATTATTCTTTGTTTGTGGGACAAAGCCATGATCTGGTCTAGTAATCACCGTAATATTAATTGCTACGGGTGATTGCCTTGTAACATATCCCAGGAATTTTTATAATTTGTACCATATCTCTTTACTATGAATGCATGACGTAATGCGATGTTCTAGGGTATCGTCTGCACCACATTGTATACATATTTTATCTATGCTAAACCCACACTTATGTCTTTTATATTTTGTATCTATAAAATACTTTGTGTATGACCGTGAGCTAAGTTGTTTTTTCGTTTGATCCAATATCGCTTACATTGGCATTGTACCAGATCTGTGTCCAGTTATAATGTGGTTCTTGTTTTTCTAATTTGGTGGGAGGCGCTAGTGTTGACTGAAAGGATTCGTACAATTGCTTACACGTCATGTTAACTACCTCGGGTATACAGATAAGCTGTCAAGAAACTTCTCAGATAAACACAACCTTGAGCAAATCGTGTATAGCTAAAGGAAAGGTCACATGACGCTTGTGTTATGCATGGCTAAAAAGAAAAACATAGGGCGCGCACACATTTACAGTCATCTTATCAATTCTTGAATTGGTACGCTCTATAGTTTCCTTTTAGTCATGCATAAACAACATTATTTTTAACTTTTAGTATAAAGTGTTTAAGGCAAGTATGTCTTTAAAAGTATGTTCTATGTATTTCGTTTCACTTAATTCAGTGTTTGGATATTTTTTTTCTCACGTTAATATTTTGTTAACCCAAATTCTATAGTGTTCTGCAACCAGCCAAACGCACCATCGCTACTATTTATGTATAAAAAAATATGAAAGTAACAATTCTCTATTGTATTGTCATCCGACTTACGTCGCTGTGCGAAATTTCATCATTGTATGAAGTTGGGAAATGAATTGAAATCACGTTGCAAAAATTTTGAGCATACGATCAACCAATGTGAACTAAACACAAGAATGTAAAAATAATTTCCGGTAGTTTAACGTAACTATTTTCAGACTTACTTTTGTTGTATAGCCTCGTTACCGTAGCTATATTTTCGTATGTAAGAGTAACTGGATACAAAAAAAAAAAATGCGTATTTTTTCCTATGACTGAAAATTTCTATTGTACACGCAATGTTTTCGGTATTCACGTTTTGTTAGTGTTTTCGTACCTTGAAACAAACTCATATTTTGTACTTTGGAAAATGAACCTCGAAGAGTTGAAAAAAGATAAGGAGTACCAAGAAAACATAACCAGAAGAAAAACAAACAAATAAACAACCACCTAGGCGTTTATTAGACTTGTTCACAATTCTTAGAGTGAATAAAATTATTTTTATTTTGTCTTTTGTCATTTTGTAATTATATTATATAATATTCTTTCGTAAAATATAACACATGTTTTTACTTCACAAACAGAGAACTTAAATTAATAAAATATTTCGTTGTCAGTTATTTTTTTAAATTTGTCCTATTACTCGTGCATAATTGAAGGCACATGTAACTATGTTCCAGGGTACATTAGCCTTTGTACCATGGAACACTTTGCAGGAATATTGTAAGGAATAAAAGCACCTTAAAACAAAGAAAGCAGAAACTAAATACTGAAGCAATGTAATTTAGAAACCTTCAAGGCTTCTAAATTACACACAAAAAGAAATGTCCCTATAACTATAATTTGGGAAACGTAAAGTGTGATTTATGGTACATCAGTGATCAATTTGACTGTCCTGTACCATGCTTTGTGGTTTAGTGTCAAAATATTTAAACTTCGTAAATGGTAACATAATGCAAGTGGGTACATTATTTAAATGGGATGTTGATTCTTATGACTAAATCGAAATTAATTTTGAAACTTCAATACAATTTATACGAAATATCGTGTTTAGAACTCTAGCATACAATAACCTGAAAATATGGCAATGTTGTAGCGGAAGTCTCTGGGAATATCACTCTGTTAATTTCAATTGATTTAAACCATATTCTCTGTTTAACTTTTATTATTTAAATGTACTATACTTAAAGTAGCCGTCATTAGTTCCGTGAAGTATTTCGGTTTTACGGTATTACAACAGTGAGTTATTTCGAATTTGTTTCATAAAAACTATGGGGAAAGTCAGGTTGTAAAATGTTAGTTAAAAGATACTGAATATTCACTTTTATTAACGACTATACCTTATTCTTTAAAAGAAATTTCCAAGATGTTCTTGTTTATTTCTTTCAGTAGTGCATGAACCTTATTACAAACATTCTTGATAATTTATTTCCTATTAAAATGGTGGAAGTCAGTTTGCAAACATAGTTTTTTTTTGTGTGTTTACCTTATCTATAACTGAAAAGAAGCAATGTGCAATTTGGACTGTATTAACCGCAAACAATTGCAGCACGGTCAAACTCATTACAGTGATGTAGCAATCAGGACTACTTTACTGTGCACGGGTTGGTGGAAGAGAGCTCTAACGTTTCATTCCTTAACTTAAAATTTCACTAACTATTTGTAAATTTATAGATTGTACCAGTTCGAAACTTGATACGTAATTGCATTTCCAAACTAATAATATTTTGATACGGTGTAAGTAGAATCAACGGATCTTTCAAGTGATTTATCAGTTGACCAAAGTTATCATATTATAAAAATGACTATGTTTTGTTACTAGATCGCAACTAATCGGGATACACGATCCATATTGAACAGAACGAGGCTTACCAATGCAGCTTATACTCTATAAAGGATATTGAGAGTATTCATGAAGTTTAATAGGTAAAAAATATTACCGCTTTGGAGACTGTTACATGTACAATAAGTGCAGTTTTGAAATACGATATCTTCCAAAATTTTCGGAGTAGTTACAAAATAATACCATTATTGGAAATATAATGAAAACGAGCTTTCAAATAATGTGTTATTTAACCGATGCTACCGTTTAAGAAGCTTTGCTACTAGACCACAGGAAATGGAGAAACACGCCTAAATTTGTTGTAATATTTCGTCCCCATCCAAACTAAAGTTGACGTGTTTCGCGATTTTTTAAACAAACTAATAGATTGCGAAATAAAGGGAGGGGGAATTTTCCGATGCACCACCTTGTGTACAAAGGCGTTTAAGCTCATTGTAAACCCCTTGAACCCGTTAAATGTATGAAAGGATATGGACGATACTAGTCTAGTCCACTTTTTATACGAGTAAAATCCTCGTGCCTTAGAAGTAAAACCTTTTGAAATGATTCAACATCTTGGTTTCTTTTTCAGATATGATTTACAGAAATTTCGTATTTCATAACATAAAAAGGTTTTTATTAAAAGGGATATATAAAGTATATATATATATATATATATATATATATATATATATATTAAAGTGGTCCTTATTTTTAAAATTTCGAAAACTCAGCAGTGCACGTTTCAATTTGTTCCACTAATTATAAAAATATTTTTAGTCAAATTTGGTTTGCTTTCAGTAACATTTAGAGGTCGTTACCAAAGTCTACAAAATCGCAGTATGTTACAACGCATAACATAGTAATGACTTTGATAAAATAAAGATAAGCTAAAATGAATTTTATGGGCGCTAAAGTAATGAATTTGAAATTACTTATATGTTATGCACTGTTAATTAGATGAATTTATAATATTGTACAATATTGGTAGTTGGTGTCCTACAACAATTTAAATACATATATCATATTTTATGCAGTAGAATAAATAAGTCTTAACTTGAAGATCGGGAATAGGGTCATTCTATGTCAAAACGACGAAAAGGGGGTTATCACTACTTTCTTTGATTTTCATGAAACTTGGCAGTGTGATTGGGCCGAATGAGAAATTGTATAGTTTCGGTTTTACAGGGGTTCAAAATTTAGGGGTTAGCCGCTATCTCCGATGATTTGCTGCTCCACCCCAAGACCGAAAATAATTAATATCTCTGGAAATATTAGAGCTACGAGATTGAACCAGGTGTCAAATTAAAGTTGTTGTAATGACCTTTCTCAATATGTAATTTGTTTCAGCGTCATTTGCACATAATTGTGCAAACAAATGCAAAACCGTGCAAAATGTGTGCTAATGATTTTGATAATTTTGACCCCCAGTTCTTAATTTGCGACAGTACGCATCGAAATGAGCTTTGGTACATTACTTGATAACACTTTTGCCTATGACAAGAAAAAATAAAAATGTTGTGTATTTGCTTCTAAGATAGTGAAAACACTGGTTAAAAATGCAACTGTAATTTCGGTCAATCCATGTGAAATTGTCCAGTTTGGTTGCTTCAGCCATTCATTATTTTTATTTTTTTAAATATTTATATCCCTTGTATGAGAATAGTTCCAAACGTGTCTCATTTAATTTTTATCCCAACTAATTAATTAATGGCGGCTATTTTTGTATTGTAGCACATGCCACTATTTGTGCTTGCAGACGTTTATGGAAAATGTAATATCTCCGGCTTCGTTTATCATAGAACATTCAAACAAAAGCTATGTTTTCCCCCTAAAGTCTCCTTGATAATTTTAGTTATCTGCATGAAAAGAATAAAACGTACTCGAACCGGTCAACATAGTATCCAAATATGATTGTCGTAATAGAAAGGAATTGCAGTTTTTAAGGTGCTTTTTAGCACGGAAGGAATTGAATGTCAAAGTTGATTTTTTGTAGACTATTACATATCAAAGTATGATTATCGTTAACAAAATATGAAGACTTATCTTTGCTTCCTTAATTCTATATGCATTTTTGAAAATCCAAAAAATCCTACTCGATGGAAATAGAAGGGTGCATATTAAGAAAGCAAAGATTGATCTTTATATTTTGTACACATTAAATATACTTTGATATGTAATAGCATAGGAAAAAAAATCAACTTTGACATTCAATCCCTTCCGTGCGAAAAAGAACCTTGAAAACTGCAATTCCTTTCTACTTCGACAATCAAATTTGGATACTATTTTATCCAGTTCGAGTACGTTTTATTCTTTTCGTGCGGAGAACTAAAATTATCAAGCACTTTGAGGAAAAAATAGTTTTTGTTTGAATGTCTATGAAAAACGACTTTAGAGATATTACATTTTCCGTAAACGTCTGCAAACACCAATAGTGGCATGTGCTGCAATACGAAAGTAGCCGCAATTGATTAATTAGTTGGGATAAAAATAATATAATACACGTTTCGAACTATTCTCATACAAAAGATAAAAATATTTAAAAAAATAAATGAAAGGCTGAAGCAACCAAACTGGACGATTTCACATGGATTGACCGAAATTACAATTGCATTTTTAACAGTGTTTACACTACCTTAGAAGCAAATACACAACATTTTTATTTATTTTACTTATCATAGGCAAAAGTGTTATCAAGTAATGTACCAAAGCTCATTTCGATGCGTACTACCGCAAATTAGGAACTGGGGGTCAAAATTATCAAAATAATTAGCACACATTTTGCACGGTTTTACATTTTTTTTTGCACAATTATGTGCGAATGACGCTGAAACAAATTACATATTGAGAGATTGGTCATTACAACAACTTTAATTTGACAACTGGTTCAACCTCGTACGTCTAATATTTCCGGAGATAATTGTTTTCGGTCTTGAGGCAGAGTAGCAAACCATCCGAGATAGCGGCTAACCCCTAAATTTTGAACCCCTGTAAAACCGAAACTATGCAATTTAAAAAAATAAGCTTTAGGAAATCTCAGTTTCTCATTTGGTCCAATCACACTGCCAAGTTTCATCGAAATCGAAAAAGTAGTGGCAACCTATTTTTTTTTATTTTTTTTTTTCATTTTTGGTCGTTTTGACATGGGATGACCCAATAGTGTGATTTCTAAGGAGACGGCGTGTTCCTTTTCAGAGTATAAATATTCAACTCTGTGTGATATTGCTACCTATATTTTGATTTTTACCGAACGTCTACCTACGATGCCGGCTTCATAGCTATTGGATCTTCGAGTAATTGGCTGACATACAGATGCTTATCAGAATAATGGAAACACCTGTAGTTGGCAACACGTCAGATGTATGGGCTGGCAGTGGTGTCGTGGCGACCGCAGCGCCGGACTGCTGGTGGTGGTGTGTTAGGTCGGTCTCCATACTACGTCAGGCGTCGTGGAACAGGTGTGTGCAGTGGCTGCAGCAGACGGAGGTAGTGTAAAATGGGAGACCTCTCAGAGTTTGAAAGAGGGCAAATTGTTGGTGCGCGGTTATGTGGAGTGAGTGTGACGGCAGTGGCTAGTGTGTTAGGTGTGTCGCCAGGGACAGTGTCGAAGGTGATGACGGCCTACACAACACACGGGAAAACCACATCGGGGAAGCGGAACAGTGGGCGGAAGAAAAGCATCAGTGACAGAGCACGCCGGGTATTAAAGCGCATTGTCACGCGGAACCGTCGTGCCACTGCGGCGCAAGTGACGGAGGAACTCAATCAGAACCTCCCCCAACCTGTTTCGACAATCACAGTCCGCCGCGAATTACATGACATGAACTTACGGGGTCGTGTTGCACGGGCCAAACCTCTCATCAGGGACCAGAACGCTTTGGCACGCCGCAAATGGTGCCGCGACCATGCAACTTGGACCGTTGACGACTGGAAACGTGTGGTATGGTAGGATGAGTCACCATTCACCATATTCCAAACCACGGGCCGTGTTTATGTGTGGAGAACGCCCAAAGAAGCGTATGATCTGCAGTGTCTCCGCCCAACTGTGAAACATGGCGGCGGCACAGTGATGCTGTGGGCCGCAATATCATGGTTTTCATTGGGTCCTGTGGTCACACTTCGCGGACGCATCACTGCCAACGATTATGTCGCAATTTTAGGAGACCACTTGCATCCTATGGTCCGGATGTTGTTCCCGGACAATGACGCCATATTCCAGGATGATAATGCACCCATTCACACAGCTGGAGTTGTTGCAGCGTGGTTTGAGGAACATCGGGATGAAGTTCAACACCTCCCCTGGCCCGCCCAATCCCCAGATCTCAACATAATTGAACATCTGTGGTCCATCTTGGAAACACGACTCCGGCGACGAATTCCACCTCCATCCTCTCTCACAGAACTGACCGATGCCCTACACGAGGAATGGTGTAATATTCCACTTGCTACCATTCACGACCTCTATGCCTCCATCCCACGTCGCATCAAGGCTGTTCTGAAGGCGAAAGGTGGCCCGACACCATATTAATCTGGTAAGTTGCACTTTCGTTTAGGTGTTTCCATTATTCTGATAAGCATCTGTATATATATAATGCTAGTTATTTGAAATACTATAAGCTTAATTATTTCTTTAGCGTAATTATTACCTTACCATAAGTACGTTTTGTAAGGTAGCAGCTAATGAAAACCAGACAGACCGAAGTCATTAATGACTCAAATGGACCAAAATACAAAGTTCACTTAAGTTCTGAAGAACATGTAATTTCAGATCTTGAAAATATCTTCGATTGCAGACAGAAAATGACGAAAAGTGGAAAAGTGAGTACCAGTTGATCAGGATAGCACATAGGCTCAGACTGAAACAGAGGAGGTGAAAGGTTTCCTGAAGATGTTGGCTAAGGTCTAAATGTAAGGTACCATCCCGTCATTTGCATAGCGTGACAAGAAATCTCAGTAACGATAGTCAGTAGCTGAAATTGTATGCACGGACTCCCGAATGCTAAGCTACCGCTCTGCCACTGAGCCACGGCTGCTCGTTACTCGTTTTACGACAATCCTTTGTTTCGACTCAAAGTTTACACAGTGGCTCAGGAAGTTAACATATGTTTGTTTGTCTATGCGTGTGTGTATGTATTTATGTGTGTGTGTGTTTGTATGTGCGTGCATGTCTGCGTGTTAATACGTTCTGTTGGACAGGATAATAAGGCTATTTCCTGTATTATACTTGTCTTAGAATATATATATACTTACTTCTTCACATGGACAAAGTAAATTTTCTCCTTGCATAGCTTTTATAAGTACTTGCGCGTCTTCGTTTTCAGTATCTTTGTTCTCCTCTGCATCCTTACAAACATCTTCTCTTTGTCCTTCCATTATACATTTCTCGTTCTCAAAAATACCTTTCCCAGATTTCTCTCGGACTTCAAATTCACACTGTAAATAAAGACATAGAAAGTGAAAATAAAGCGAATAAGTGAAACGAATTAGCACAAATAGTGAATTGTATGTATTCTCGTTTCTGGCAAATCTCAGGTGAAAGAAACATAAAGAAAAACACATGTAGCTTTGACATTAATGGATTGTTTCTGAATACTGGTCACTCATTCAAATTTAATATAAGATACATTATCCATTTTAATAAATACCAAAGATATATTTTCTGAATTGAATAGTATCTTTGGTAGAAATATCATATTCAGAAGAGAAACGTCTTCAGTTTCTGACAACAAACATAAGTAATTCGGTCAATCTATGTTCAATGAAAAAAAACAATTTTCCTTCTTTATACATTGTTTCCATTTTAAACTTTAATGAGTACAGCACTGCTCGTTAAAGTGACATGTAACATTTAGTTTTGAAATGAAGGTGTCGTCTTTGCGAACCATGTTATATTCACCACGAAGTATCCATTGTCACGCTCGTACGTATGAATTTAATCAGTCATAAAAAAATATATTTTAAAACATTATCTTTCACATACAATTTAGAGTAAAACTATAGAGCAGGAAAGTACCTAATTTACCATTCGTTTATTCAGAACACAATTAATATCGGTCCATTAATTAATTTCCACACAAGAACCTATTCACACAATCACAACGAATAATAAAGTAGTGACTTAAATAACATAATTACGCAGCTTTTTATTAAAAAGTCTAATGTGAGCGGGAATTTAGTATTTAGTCTCAATTTCCTTTCTATCTCCATTTTCCATTAAAACGTTTAAGCACTGAGTGTGTAGTCGAACTACTTACTATTAGTGCGTAGTCGTGCGTGTGAGTGTCACGAATCCCATCGAACTTTGGTAGTGCGAGTTCGCTGATGTCAATTGACTATTGACTCCTCCCGTTGGATTGGAATTTTGGTAGAACGATCCGCGCTAATTCCGAACCATACGCGTTGCTCCACGGCGCGTGCTTGTCGTTGTGGTGTACAATGGATATTAACAAAAAATATTAGCGTAAGGATTGTGCAATGGAAACTGTGGAAGATGCGAGAGAAGACGTAGACACAATCAAGTTATGCAAATAAGTTTTCGGACACAATTTTTCTTGAGGACCTAGACGCTAAAGTTGAGCAGCAGTGAGGGAAGGGACTGGGAGAAGATGGAACCGTGTCACGGTCATTCCATGTGAAATCAACACAATTTGTAACAAAATTGTACCTTACCCTCTCAGATTTATATTATTTTTGTTTATTGATAGTATCCGTTGAGAATGTTAAACATTATTTTCTTTTGAAGATTTTTTGACGCTCTGATTTATGTTTTATGAGAGTTTGAAAAGTCAAATGTTCCATGTTTTTAGTTAATAAAATTAATTATTGCTAAAAAAATGGTTTGTGCTAGAGGGTTCGGAGTTTTTACTCGGGTTCAAGCCATATTGCGTGTTTGGTCTTTTTTATAATATATGTCTAATTAAAGAAAAGAATGCGTACAATTTTGAAAATTCTGTAAAATGTTGAAAACCTCATAGAGAATTAAAGGGAAACTGTAAGCACGATCCGAAAGAAGTAATATGGTTAAAAAAAAGATATTTTTATGTAATCCAGGCTTGCTAGTTAGTACTCCAACACACTACCATTACTCCAAGTTAGGGGCAAATTATAAGGTAGTTAAGTACCGGAATTTATCATTCACGTAAGTACGTAGATTACTATCAGACGCGAAGGCTTTTTCTCTAATTCGACTTGTTTGTTGTTGCCAATTTCGCCACAACTCTGCAGCAAATTTGGTGCTTGAATTTTATCATCAGGGATTTCTCTAAACCCGGTAAGTAAAAGTAAACTTTTGCCTTTGGTTTAGATAATCAACAAATCCTATTCGAGTAAGCAAACAATGATCATAGAAAGAGATATAAAAGGAGGAAATGAAGGGGAGAATCTTTGACGTAGTGTAGAAATTTGTCCGTATTACAAACTGCGCATACCATAAGAAAACTATTATTATTAATCTGCGGAATACCGCGAAAGATACTTGGGGTCAGTTCCTTACTCATTTCGCATAAATGTTGTGAGATTTCTAGCGCCCCACGATAACGCTAGAAGAACGCAGGAATTGACATAACGATTATAACACAGACAGTAAACCTAGGCGATCAATTCCAGAGAAGGGTTGTCCGGATGTCGTTTCTTTTCTTAACTTCTCTACTTATCGAATGACAGTTGGCTGACCTTATTGAATCTGGTGCGATTCGCTGCATGACGTGTAACGCGAACTACGATTTCTCCGTAAATGCAGACTTAGCAATCACTATGTCGATTTTTATATATTTCTCAGTGTTGAACAATGTATGGAGTCCAGACCTTCCATTCACACCTGCTAACAGATTCTCCAATTTGAGGATGCTACCTCTACATCTGTTGTCTCATTGATGAATGTATTGCATCAACCTCCAATGTATGTGCTTTCGGGTTTCAGAATAATTTATTGGTCCAGAGACGATGCTTTAAGTTGCAGTTTTAATTCCAGCATTCAGAGTCGTAATTTATTTTATGCGAAGCGTACAAGCAATTACTGATCATATATATTGTTCCAATTCGTTTTTATCCTTTCCCGGAAGACTGAAGCCTATTCTGTTAATTTCACACAAAAAATTTGTACAAACATCCAATTTAAATTTACGTAAAAACTGAAAATAGGAATATTCATATTACACTGATATTTTGTAGATGTCAGGAGAGTTGTGAAACAAATAGTTATTAATCATTTCCTCCATCAAATATTTAGTCTTATTACCAAAGATCCACGTCCCTAAACAAATATTATTGAGAGATATAATCGTGTAAAGCGTATTTTGGCCCAAACTGATCAAAGCAATTTAATACAGCGTTCAGAAAGCGTCACATATTTGTTGCTTGATACTTGTTAATGTAAATAAGTAATGAAAACAACGTCAATCTAATAATAATGTAAATAAGTAAGTATATTATATAGTTTGTCTATTTAGCTTCTGTATGAAAGGAAATATTTTTTTCTTTTTTCTCGAAAACAAGAATTTGTAGCGTACGCGCTTTGAGCCCTGAGATACAGATATGCTCTCCACATTCCTGTAAACTACTGAATAATATGAGTATTTTCAATTCTAATTTTATTCCATAGATGGCAGTAAAATCACAAATAATATTTATTATTTATAATAGCTTTTATTCTTATTCTCAAAAGTGAAGCCAATATTTTTTTCTTTTGATCCGCAAGTATTCAAACAAGTATGCGTATGTCATAGTGATTTAAAATACTGAACATAGAAACATACTTTGATAGTTTATATTGTATAGATGGCAGTAACGTTGCAAAAGTAATAGTTTAATTTTTATCTACAATACATAGCTTCCCCTCTCTACAACATTCTCTTAACATTGCAGGGAATATTGCTTCCTGCGACGCCAAATAAGAACTCTTGTAAATCGTTTTCGGGTTCATTACTTCCCTCGGTCCGTAAGTAAACAATCAAGAAAAAGAAAATATATAAAGAACCACAGAAGAAAATGAAAGTAAATGTTCGTAACAAAATTCAAATTTGACCGGACGCAAAGATGCCTAAATCAAATTCAAATTAAGAAACAAATTCAAGTTTATAAAAATGCAAAATTTGATAATTAAATCTTGAAGAGAATTACTATTTATTCCAGGACTATATTCTATTAAGTAATACCTACCATAATGGGTGGAGTGTGTCCATAGGGTCTCTTCACGTGCACTAGTCCATCGATTGTGGCAATGCATTCGTCTGGCATGTGGAAAGAGACGTTGATGGATAGTGTTCTCATAGAATCGTCGTCAACTCCACAGTCGTGAAAATGACCCATGTAGATCAGGTAGCCTTCACACTATAGAACAAAAAGTAGCATTAGTTGTGTATTTAACCGTATATTTCTTTATTGCCGAGATGGTAATTAGCAAGGATATCTTTGAAACTGTAATCCACTGTAATCAACATAATAAACATTGAGTAGCACAACAAATGGAGGTACGAATGATTGGCGATGATTCAAATAGCCACTTTAAATTCTATATAAATCTTATCAGTAGCTGAAAAATGAAAATAGTTGTCTCATAAGCTCAGACACTTATGTTTTGAAACTTTGACATGGAAACAATAATCAAACAACAACGTTTTGCCGAGTTATTCATATTGTGTTTATAATTTTGCTTTTATTGTTCATGTGTATACACATACAATTGCTCACATAGACACAGACAGACACACACACACACACACTAACTTATAAGTTGGAGAATGTGCATTTCAAGTGTCCAACAGAGATGATAAAGATCTGGATATCATATATCCAGATGGCTTATCCGTTATCCATTTTACAGAATCAATTATTTTGGAGAGAGATAATATCAAAGTAAACGATAAAACAACCCAAAATGATAACGAAATAAAGATAATATCCGGATTTCCAATAAAACAGGATGACGAATAAAATTCAGAGAATAGGTAAAGGATACATCATTTAAGGGATAAATCAGAATGATGTGAAAAACACTGATACGGAATCATAACACTGATGGCACAATACGGACGAATGATAAAATCCCTATAATGGATAAAGTTTAAAATTCGGATTCCTTATGAAATGTAGTTAATATGTAAAGCAATTGTAATTATAAAACGGAGGATAGTTCCAAGATCGTTATCTTGATGGGATATAAGGCAATGGCAAACCCCATCAGTTCACATTACCCAGGTATAATACGCGCAATCTTATTTGATATAATAGTAAAAAATAGTAGTACTCAAATAATGAAAATAATAGTTGTGAATCCGTATATCAGAATATAACGGGAGTAATTAGTGATGGTAAAGCTTCACCATGACGTAATAATTCTTACTTTAGGGTTTTCTTTAAATCTTTGGAGAAGGCCAAAGTGACTTTGTGGAAAAAAAATGGCTGAGAATGATTACCTTATGTTACAAGTTCACACGAGTTACACGTCATAATATTGCTTGGTTTATGTTAATCTATAATTCTTCTTTACAACATTCCGTAAAAGTTTCTGGGAATTCCCAGTAAAATTTCACAGAATGTTAAATATTTCATGTTGTTTCCCTGACAGCTAGAAACACCCAGATACATTTTGTATGCTGATATGGACATTTTTCAATTTTAAACTTTCTTTTTCATATTAAGCGATGAAAATATCAAATTTTACATTTAACAACGTTTTTCAAATTTCTCCTGATGCAGTGCGTAGAGCTAGCTAATACAGCATACAGCTAGCTAATACATGGCACTAGTTACATTTGAAGGTATATTGAGACGTGTAAACTCTCGTTGATATAATGCAGTTTTCATTTCTTGCGCAGAATGTGCAAACGGAATCTTATCCTAACCGTACATACAATTCTGATCCAGTGTTTGATATCGTCATCTTCATCTCTTATTTGAACAGAAATGGGAAATATTCTCCGTGAATTAGGATTTCGATTACTAATTGACAAATTTAAAATTGATTGAAATGTCAGTAAGCCGTGGAAACAACTTAGTCTAAGTCTACAGTGTTCAATATCGCAATTCCGACACTATCATGTTTCGATCCAGTGTTTTTTTTTATGACTGGCAATTTAGTACAGTCACATGCTGGAGTTCTGAATGATCAAGCAGTGTTTAAATGTCGCTTTAGGCCTCTCTCCTTTTGCTTGCTCCGAGCACGTAATGATGGCTGTTTTATTAGACGTTACTAGAATTTTCAATGCATCTATGGTAACCCAGCTATTTCCAAGAAATCATTCGGAAATATTTTCCTAAATAGAGGAAGACAGTAGTAGCTCCTGAACTACGGTGGTTCAAACCAAAAACATTAAAATATTACAGCTGTTAGCACACTATAAACAAAGCGATACCAGGATTTACATAACAGCTAAATCTAAGGGACACCTGTGATAAGTAATCAACGTAAGCAAAATATTACAGTATTTAGTGTCTTCAATTTTATAATTTTTTGTTAAAAAAAAGTTTACAGATGTAAAAGCTTATGATTGATCAAAGAAACATAAAATTAGATCTTATGAATACTGAAAGACACCAAACTACAATGTATTTAAAACGTCAAATCTTTACATAGACAAGGGTAAGTAGTGATATTTCTTACTTAGCCTCTTCAGACCGGCTACATAGTTAAAGTGATTTTGAATTAAATTATGTTCAAAACAAGTTAAATATGTTATCCTGAATAAGATGGATAAATAATGTTTGCATTTTTATGGTTGATGCTTTGCGTGGTACGATATGTAGCGTAGGTGCTACTACCAGTCGTTAAGGTGAATGTATTAATATTTTAGCTGACTCAAAATGCTCTAAATGTTGCCTTAGCACGTGCGTATAGTAAAGTATAACCTTCATGTCATTTTTGGCACAGATTATACTTTACTAAATATAGCATAACTTGTGCCGTTCTTCGTCTGCTCCTTCATAAAGTGATCTACAAGAACAAAGAACTGCACACACAGTCCTTCTACCACCAAATAACCCGAAAAGCAATACTATCGCATAGCGCTGAATATGAATAATGCTATCCATCAGGCGTTGAACACATGGAACGTCCAGCTATGCAGAGAAAAAAATAAAGATCGCGTGTAGCATATTTGCTACTCACGGCATGAGGAAGATATGTTGTAGTTTAAAAATGAGTCTGTTTCTCTTATTTACAGTTCGGTTTCGAAAATAAGGTTGAAATGCTACCAATCTCGTGGGTGAGATCGTTAAGGATTTACTCTAAATAATTATAGCTAGTTTCTTAACCCAGACACGGTCCATGCCAACTGTCGAACTCGAGAATTGAGCTGACGTCCGGTTTGGTTATGTAAGGATCATTACTACGAACGTTAGTCGTGATTGTTGTGTAAGTTAAGCGGAGTTACATACGTCAGGACAGCAATGAGGAAAAACTATTTGGAGAGATTCTCATGCATTTGCTCCTTCTCTCTCTCCCTCCCTCAAACAGATTAATCATCAACGTATGATTCTGTACATAACTAGCAAGCACATGTGGTGTCTTAACACAACACAGAAGATAGCTTAACACTAGATTTTAATATAAGAATTAAATGCAAATACACAATAATGACAGGCAAACAAAGAATATGAAAATATTACACAACGTAAATAGCAAACATTATGAGTTACGCGCGCTATCGCCCTGAAGACTAACTTCAGATTCATGGTTAATATTTCTCAGAAGTTCATTAACAAGCGCTTTACATCGCATCATTTTCGTGAGTTTGGCCAAGATATAAAGTAAATAATTACTTACAAATATGATGTGTTCCACAGTCACCTTGTACATTCACCTTTCCCGATGTTGCGAGAGAAGGAGAGAGGGGGAATAAAACACCAAGTTACTTTCCACTGCACCAACTCCAACGATAACGTTATTCAGTAAGCAGTCCTCTGGGACAGAAAAGGTCACCACTGCGGAGTTCAAGTACACTTTAACGTACGACGAAGCAAGTTTGTACGTATACCACCAGCTTCTCCACAAACAGTAAGGATCTCAAACACCAACGAGCCAAGAAACTGACAGACAATACTGCCATTTGAAATGCGACGAAAGTATATTTCTACGTAGCTCCAAATGTTATGTTCCAAAAAGAGGAAATTTCGAGAACTTGAGACTTACAATAAACGCATGTGCGTGTTAAACGAAATATTGATATTTTTGAAACTATCACTACAAATTTCACACTGAACCAACGTAACTATAATGTGCCCATCCACTGCTATCGTTCCGGTTTTCAATCCTGTTACACAATGAGCAACTGAACACTCTTGTTCCTCTCGACTGTAACAACGGCTCATTGCAGCATATTACGAGTTTCAGTTTTTAGACACTTGACTAATTGTATCCTCATACTATAGCGTCTCAACTAGTCACATTAACAAACTGAATTGTCGATGATTACCGCCACACCACACAATAGGCGGGATAAATAAGGAGGTGTCCGATACGGTGTCAACACTTCAATACATGAGCAAGAACTGAGAAATCGACTCAGGCCACCTTGAGTCAAACCAACGCCAAAGATAGGAGGCTCTGCAAACAGTATACATCTGGTCACCATTAAGGTCCACAATAATAATATACAGATTAACATAATCGAATCTAAAGACGCCAAATTAAAGAACAAAGACATGAACGTAATTGCCTCATTAGAAATTAAACATTACCATCCATATTTAGGGTCTTCAGGTGCCTAACAGGCGGGTGACTAATGTACAAAGAGACGCAAAAAGACAAGGAAATACCTGCTCGTGACGCAATAGAATGTTCAAGAACGAAAAATACAGATCGACGGACATATTATCATGCGTTTGCAAGCAAAACAACACTTTGATACCGTATTAATAGGTAATTAAAGAAACTTAATTACACATACTAACACATCTATACGTAACCCGATTAATACTAATTATTATTAGTAATATAGAACACAAATATAAATAGAAAACTAGGTATCAAAGTTTTCTTTTTAATCTCCTCTTTCCTGGGCAATATTCAAACTGAAAATTATTAATTGGTAGCAGAAGTACATTTAACATCTGTAATAAAAATGAAAAGGTAGAGAATATACTGAACACAGACGACACTGAAGTAAGGACTAAAAGCATCAAGTTCACAAGATCAACCAAATATGCAATGGGGAGAAGAAAACTTCTTTACCCAATTGTTTTGTTCATATATATACAACATGTTATGAAGTACATGATCTACTCCGACAAACTTATGGAGGTGATTCCGGACATCAAAACAAGGCAAAATTTCCTCTTTCAAATTTTCGAAATCTGCATAGTTTCGGAGCTACATGCTGCCGAAAGCGTGCAAAAATGGACTTTAGAATTTATAACCGTCACGTTTGCCTGCTCAAGCGCCTGTAGCAATTATGGAGTGACTGGGGAATGAAGACACCTCGGAACCACCACGTGTGGGGTGATGGGCAACGAAGAGCGTGGTCAAAAGCCTACAGTTATCTTCAAGATAAGAGAAGGGCGGAAAAGCAATGACCTGTTTCCTTAACCCTGAAACCCGCTACTTCGTTATGCGACGGCAGTTCCTTAAGCCTGACGAAAGATCTCGGCGACCTCCTGTGACAGTGAAGAGACCTGCAGATCGAAAAACTGATCTCCCGGGGAGAAACTTCCTCAACAGCCTCTGTTGACACGGTGCAAGGAGAAGCCGACATCCCGCCCAGATATTCTCCAATGAAAGAGAATATTACTGAACCGATGACCTCTCTACCTTGATGGGAGAGGCTTCCACTCTAACCATAATGCTTCTAGAGAAAGAGAGCTTTCCTGGCGTCGAACCTATCTTTTACGCCAACAGGGACAAACTGCGGCACTAAACAACTCGTTTCTGGCGAAAGAGACTAAATTGTCCAAGAACCTCTCTCCTGATGAAAGGGAAGGGACATAAACCAAACCTTATCAGCTTGTGATTCTTGAACTATTTATTGCATACGAATTGATAATAATACTTACGCTTGTCAGGTCACACAAACTACTAACACGGACATATACAACCGTTGCTCTTGAAGTTGTAATCAGGGCTGTAGTCGAGGTTGTTTTCTTGGTAAAATTAAATTATTGCATTCCTATATTTAATAGAAACATGGTCTCCACTTGAAGCTTCTTAGCTTAGCGTATATCCTGTGAAACATTTCGGACTACAGCACTGGTTGTAATATATACTATAATCTTATCGATTTCCCAATAAAAGACTCTTCGTTTCTCTGAGCACATCTAATTCCTAAATTCTTTAGTTAAAACATCATAATTACTTTTAAAATAATATAAAAATTTCCATCAAGTTCAACAACTCGTCTGCTACTTATGATGCTAAGCCGCCATTATACTGCCTACTCAGTCCGTACATGCGTTACCGTCATTAACACACTTCATATTTCTAACACAACGAACAGTAGAGCTAATGATGTATGGTACCGTAAAAGACTTTCAACTTTGACTTTCCAAAAATTAATATTTCTAAATTCCACAGTGGGAGCGCAAGGGATTCTGGAAAGGAATTTGGGAATTCTCAGAAATTCTCTGAAGTAAAGATAGATTGAAATGAACATTACTGAGACGGTTTTCGACCAGAAAACAATAATTTGCTAGCACCAAATTGATATCTCAAGTAGGTTCCATATACCAAACGCTTTTCTAAAAGTACTTTGTAATTGCGTGACAAGCAGGAGTAGCAATTGTTAATTTCATCGAACATTTGATTGATTTGTTATCAAGGAGATTGAATATCTCTGCCGATTGGATGTTGGGGATGACGTATGTCATTTTACTCACAGGGAAAGTTGTTTAATTCATGCTCACCTATCTTTACTTCAGAAATATTTCGGATTCACCCACATTCTTTCAGAAATCACTTGCGCACCAATCGCACAATCTTCGAATATACATTTTCAAATAGAGTAGGTTGCGGTAACCATACCTCATGAGCTCTACTGTATGCAATGTTAGAAATATGAAGATGTTAAACCTCTAGCTCCGGAACTGTGCTGATTTCGAATACTTGTCAAATGAACTTTCGTCTTGTTTTGATGTGAAGAATTATTTCTATAGTTTGTCGGGGTAGATCATAAACGCGCGCTATCTATCTATCTATATACACGATATATGATATATATATATATATATATATATATATATATATATATATATAATATATATGACGAAAACTCACCGTCAAAACTCTAGGAACGAAAAGGTTTCATTAAAATAAGGATAAAATGTGCGAATTCCACCCAGCTTCCGAGAGCGTAGGAAAGTCAACTATGGAACATGATATTTCCAATACCATTAACATTAGAACTGCGGGGGCAAGGTACCCTCAAAGACTCATAATCTGCTCTATCCAAAAATGCATATTTTTAAATTGTGAAATGGCTGCGCAAGAGATTCCCAAAAGGTTCTAGGATATTTCCCGGAAGTTCTCTGAAGTAAAGGTGGGCCCAAAATATGCATGAACTAGACGACTTTAAAGCAGATAACAATAATTCATCTGAGCCAAGTTTATATCTCGAACAGATTCAATTTGCCTGGTGATTTTGTAAAAATGCTCGGTTACATGACCAACAGCAGTAAGAGCTATTCTCCAACCTGGCATACACTCAACGAACTATTAATTTGTTTGTTATCAATAGAAGAGAATGCCATTGCACATCTGGATGCCGATGATTAATCATGTAAACGCGCAGTATAGGGTAATAAACGAGAGCAGTGGTCAAGTGGTCACAGATGTTAGATCAAGAGTCACAACTAAAGTTCAGCGTTCGAGCCCACGCTGGGAATCAACTTCGCGAAATTTGAAGGTACAAACCAAAACCTTAATGGAAGTGACATTGGATAAGGTTCTTAGTTAACATAAATACAAAGTGTGTAGTTTGTTGTTTTTTTTTCTTTAGAAATCATTGCGGTAATTTTATAAAAATCAGATCATTTAGAAACTGTTATTCTGGAATCAAGCAAATCTTCCTTCATAATTCCTTCCTCCAATTTTTTATTAAGATAAAACGCAGCCACATTTCTATATTCCAGTTTGATTTTATCCAAGTGATGAATACGCGGAGATTAACATTTTCAGATTCCATAATTCACACGTACAAATGCATGGGAACGGTCAGAAGTAATGTGTTTGGAATGTTGTTGCACGTTATTTCAATTGAATTCAAGCGTGTCTCATTTATTTCTTTTTTCATAATTAATAAAAAGTCTGACATTCTCTTGTCATAATTATATGATTTTAATGATAACTGGTGCACTGAATCTGAAACCAACAGCAGTTGTTCTGTATCACGCCTCGTTGGGACGCAATCGTGATATTCAATGTTTCAAACTAACGCATATTAGCTATATGATAAACGGGCAGTTACACCACTGATCCCACAACATTTGTGAGGACTTCACCTGAAACATATGAAAATCTATATGTGTGATGGCAAATATTACCCCAAAAACACGTGCGAGTAAGCTTTAATGCACACGTCTCTGTGATATCACATGCATACAAATTTTCCTGATTTTATTTCTTCTTCCAGGCTCATAATTTAACTTTATATATACATGCAATATTTCTCAGTAGACGGTAGAAAGTTTGGAAATAAAATCTACCTCAAGGGTTTTCCTAGAAGGAAGGATTAGGTATAGTAAAGATTTATGAATCTTATTAAAATTTACTTTGCAATTAAATATATTATAAAAATTGGATATGTTATCTTTTTGATGGAAAGTGCGTAAACTCTTTAGTGAAGAAACTCTATTTCTTGTACCTCAAAGTGATCGTTGCGATCAGCATAATGCATTTACAGCTCACATTGTATGTAACAGTTTTGTCGAGGAACTACATTACTGGTATGAAGGGAAACGGAAGACCATAGCATTCACCATATCAATAATATGACACGAGTGGAGGAATCATTTCGATGACTTCAATTTTTGTATGTTTAAATATCTGGTTAAATCAAAAAGAAAAGCGTTGTAAGCCGAATCTGTTTGAACGATACGAATTCTTTTTTATGGGCTATATCTACCAGTACCGACACCATCATCAAATAGTTTTTAGTGATGCTGAACGGGAAAGTAGTGCAACATATTCGAACAATGATGAAATGTATCCCGAAGCAGAAATACACATGTCACCGAAAAAAATACGCAGTCGAGTTGAACTACTTGGTAAGAGATGTAGGGATACCGAGAAAGGGGTGAATTAAGAGGGACTACATAAAAAACTTTTTGGCACCAAGTGTTACAATTTATTGGTATAAAGAACGCGAAAACATTTCGGAAGTACTACAGACAAGAAGGTCAACTTGTATTTTGTACTTATATTCATAATTTGATGCAACAGTTAAGACAGGATACATATGAACACTTAATGTATTTTTATCGAATTCCCAAAAGATGTTTTGCTACACACCGAGAAGGCCTTCCCTTGTATAGCCGTTGTTCATTCCACACACCAAGCAGTCATACTAAACGTTGATATTACGACTTCAGAAAATGTAATTTCGCGAGGTAATATGTGGTGATTTGAACGGCAATAAATTGTTACTGGGTCAACAGGGATGATACTCAAATTATCCCTGCCTCTTATGTGAATGGGACAGTAGGGCCAGATAATGGCATTGGGAAACTTAATATTGGCATGCGAGACACCAATGATACAAGGTGAAAAATATATAATTTATACAAATCCAAGTTAAACTTGGAATAACAAAACCGTTTGGCACTCTCATTTTGTACAAGCGGGAACATTTCGGCGGTTCTACCGCTAGCAACCGTGCCTTCTAAAAAAAACAATGCCATTAAACGTACGTACCTACACGAGCGTTTTTACCACGAGATTTGGTAGGTACATTTAAAATGAGTTTTTTTTTAAGAAGAGGCTTTTGCTTGTGGAAAAGTCGCCTAGTTTTCCCGCTCGTATAGAATCAGTTAGGTAGTAGAAGACCCAAGTCATCAATATGTCGAGTACTTGTGCACAAAGTTTTCTTTATTGTCACAGGCAAAATCGCGAGAGAGAATTTTTGGTAGACCCCAAATTTGGAAGTTTTTGATGGATAAATATTTCAACACTAAAGTGAATAAAATTGAAGTAGGTACGTGAGCTGCATTCAAAGAAGCTGTGAAGATATATCTTGACATCATCAAGGATCTGTTTTGCAAAGCCAACGTAAGAAACATCTTGGGCAAATTCAAAGTGCTAAGTAATAAACATAGTATATAGTTTCATTTCTACACATACTTTGGTTACTTTCCTACACATTTGGAAACTTTAAAGAAGAGCAAGAGGATATATTCCTCCAGGAACTGGTGTCAGATTGCTGTTGGTCTGTTGCATGCATTGACCCTACAAGAAACATTCTAACAACTCAAGAGCATAAACGTTCCAGAAGAAAGAAAGATATTGACACTCGTCATTGTCTAACCCGTAATTTGTACGTAGGTACATAGAACTACTTTCTAATTTTGTCTCATACCTTATTGTATCTCTATATCGTACCATTGGAAAGGTTTTCAATGTTATTTTCCTTATTTTAACATGGAAAAGTATAAACCTTTACTTACATACTCAAAAACAGCAAACATAATCATTTATGTCGTTAAACTACTATCGATAAATTGACGTTATCAGAGAATAAAACTTTTCAACTATTACCACATAATTAGACTTTATACGTAAAATGGAATGCACGTTTGTAATCAACGTACCAAAATTAGCTTAAGTGACCTGTATATACAGCAGAAAATGTTTCATTTGAAGGCTAGTGATTATTACCGCGTAATCGTATTACTTCTAACTTGTTATAAACTGTTGAGTAATGTACCACTAACACGCCTAAGCGAACACGTATGCGAAATTGTTGGAGATCACCAATGTGGACTTAGAGGAAACAAATGTACGTTTTACCACATTTATACGATGAAATAAATATTATAAATGAAATGGTAATACATTGCGATGTTTCTTCAAATGTTCATCATTTTCAAGAATAGACTTTGATTTTATCAAGTTGAAAAATTATACAATATCGTAATACGATCCGGAATTCCGGAAGCAAGTGAAGATGTGAACTAATGATTCCATATGTATCATACGTATAAATAATAATATGTCACATAATTTCGGAATTCGTAGTTGAGTGAATTTTGGGTGATTTACCTGTTACCACTACTGTTTAACTTTATATTAGAAAATGCGATTCTAAAAATAAAAAGTGAACACATGGGAATTAGCAATGAATAGTTTGAACCAACTATTTCTATACGTGGGTGATTTAGATTTAATAGGGAACAATATATATGTAAGAAACAAAAACGAGGTCTTCGAAGAACTAAAAAAAACCGCTTATCGGGCAAGGTATTGCTATATTCACTCCAGAATCTCGCGGTTAATAACAAACTGAATTAAAAATCACCAAAACAGCTATTTTGCCGGTAATATTTTATGGTTGCGAAAGTTGCAGTTAGTCTCTGGCAGATGAAATTAATTTGCGAGTGTTTGAAAATAAGGTTATTTGGACGAATACAGCACGAGATTATCAGAATGAACGAGACCGCGTAATGAAGAATATCACAGACCGTATGATTCAATCTTTCTTGTACGAGTAATGTAATCCCGACGGCTAATTTGGGCAGGCCATGCAGATCGAATTTGCGGGGAAACAAATATTGTAGTCGATCGTGGTCGTGAAGCCAGAGCGAAAGTTGTGTTGAAAGGACCGAGACATCGTTGGGTGTACAATATATTAGAAGGGATCTTTGAGAGGTACTTATTCGTGATGAAAACCTGGCTTGTTCTTGCTCAGGATAGCATGCAATTGTGAACGTTTGTTACTACGATCTCAAACTTGCACTTCCAGTAACCCATAAAGTTTGTTAAATTTTTATATATACATAAATTATCAGTTCGTTTTACTACAGGGCTACGATATTCTCCTATAAGTGGCTAAATATCATTGCTTATCAGATAGCTGTAACTGGTAAAGCCCTAAAATAAAAGTTAGACGGCGATAAAGTTAATTCTGTTAATATAGTTGTGAGCATGTGCTGAACACCGAGTTCCTAAAAGAATTCCTGAGGATAACATTGCTAATGCACAAAGATCCTTCTGAAGCATTGTTACCTAAGTGCTAGGTAATTTCGTCTTGCAAGAAATTACTTGCAAAATAGGAGTATGTGGATTTCAACCGAAGATATTTCAGAGGGAAAATATAATAAATATATTTCGAAAGTCTTACCTTTCCTTCATCAGCAAAAACATGCATGATGAACACCTGCATAAAGGCAGGGATGCACAAAATGAAAAATACACTGACAGCCGACATATCTCTATACGTTGGAAATCAAAGCGATAATTAGGCCTACAATTGACCAGTGCGCGCTATTTATATACGTTAGCTCATGCTATTGTTAACTTTGAATTTCAAAGCTTTACATGGGGTTATGATAGTGTGCTTTTTGGACCATGACAGTGGTGTTTCTAAAGAGCTCTATATAAATTTCGCACACGTGTATATCTATGCATCAAGTCCTTGAAAATACAATAGCATCATGATGGCAATTTTTTATTATACGACGTTTATTTCCTTGTGATTATATGAACTGTAAAACTGACTAAGTGAAAAATAGTTTATAAAATTAGAGTGACGTTTTCTAATTTATTTTAAAGGCTTCATTTGGTTTAGAAATTATTTCAAAGTTCTTGTAAGGAAGGGCGTACATAAGTTCTAGTGGCTAATCTGGATTTCGCCCCTCATGTACTAACGCATAATACAATTATTTAAAGAAATATTGTTCTTTCTAATTGATTATATATTGTTTGGTTTCTAAAAGGGATATATACTGTTCTTCTACTCTACGTTGTACCTCCGCTGTAATACGCGATTGTCTTCTTAGAACTATAAAACGGATGTTTCAACAAGTTTATCATGCAAAAGAAGGAATAAAAGGCACGTATAAGGAAACGGAAGTTCTGCAATGGATCATTAGATAAGAAAATGCTCGCATATCTTTATAAGATAGATAGCCATCAATAGTTTTAACAGGAAGCTCATGTATCGATATGCCATGCACCCACAACGCTATGTCTTCTAAGGCCTTGGTACATTATCCAATAGGAAGCAACTTCGACTACTAATGCCCATAACTCACATATTGCAGAAACATGGGATGCAACGTTATGAAAGAACTTTGCAGTGTCTGGAAAGCACCTCGATGCAACACGAACTACTGGGCACGAAAACATATTTCATCGAACCGCGTTTCTCTTGTTTAAACACACGTATTGTCGTACTTACTGGGGTTTCTGACGTATTTTCTATATCACCCGGCGAATGCTGGAATGATACATTGTTTAATACTCCTGCGTCTACCACCGTTTCTCCAGTTTCAAAATATATATCCCCTGTATCCATCAGATAGACCTAGAGACATACATTGTATAGTACACTACTATGGCTATCATCTTGCAAACAAGTGATAGAAACAATATATAATAGCCGCTACCGAAATATTCGGGAACATCAAGCAAAATGCAAAATATGAGAAGTGAATTAACAGTAGAACCAGTGTTTTTATGAATTGACGTTTAATTGCACATTCCGTATCTGTCCGCACATTGTCCTCTGTATCTGGATTTCTAATACTTCCCTATCTTATTTTTGGTTCCCACGTTCTTCATGATAAAGATTCTTATCCTTTCTCTTCCCTCATACATACACACACACACACTCAGAAAACAGCTTCTTACTTTCCATTAGTTTACAATGGTTTCTGAAATATGTAGAAAACTATTTCGATAAGTTAGCAACAGTTGTAAACCAACTCTTAACTCTAATATTTCCTTGGCGGTTGGTATTGTTTTCCATAAATATTTTCTAATTTGTTTCAAACTCCATTTTGGTAGTATTTTTCAAGCACTAGTTGTTTTTATGATTTGGGAGAAGACAGTGCGAAATCTCAAACTTGCCTTGATTTCAACTATTATTTCTAATTATTCCTCTATTTTATATTTTGACTCTTTTGAGACGTTTAGGTTCTTTGATAGCAAAGATGTAAAGGAACCTTTTAATCCATTCATGGTGGCCGTCTGTATGTCCGTATCCGGATATTAAAACTCAGGAAATGCAAGGTGTAGAAATATGCTTGAAGTGTCGTTGGAAAGGTCCTGTATAAAGGAGCTTAGACCAGGCGGAAGCGTCTTGATTGGTGCAGTAGTCCAGTGTTCCCAATTCATTTTTTTTAAAACAACAGTTTAAATTACTTCCATTCATTTAGACCTAGCTGTGGCAATCTTGGCATAAACTACATTCTACACAATACAAAAACCCTAGAGACAATATATCTATCTATCTATCTATCTATCTATCTATCTATCTATCTATCTATCTATCTATCTATCTATCTATCTATCTATCT
>JAGDQP010009822.1:12966-25838 GCA_022664845.1 Lepisma saccharinum | reverse complement strand
TCTCTCTCTCTCTCTCTCTCTCTCTCTCTCTCTCTTCCTTCCTTTCTTTCTTTCTTTCTTTCTTTCACTCTTTGTTTGTTTGTTTCTTTCTTTCTTTTTTTCTTTCTCTTTCTCTCTTTCTTTCTTTCTTTTCCCATCTTTATAGTAAGTAATAAGGCTCACTGCAACACCAAGAGAAAACAACTACCAGTCGCTCCTAGATAGATACAGAGAATAAAAAAAATATATACTGTAAAATTATAATACATGTACAAATAATATATATTTACACGTGAAGCAATTATCATAACGTTCATCATTACATTTTACACTTTTTGTTGATTGTGACACGCCTCATGTTTCTGCTCTGTGGTTTTAATTTAATAATTACATTTTGTATTCTGCCGTCAAACGCTGCATTTGATATTTGTTTGATACTTCCTAGATACTGTTGGGAGGATGGAGATGACGTTGGAAGCATAATATTAGAAGAGATATTCGAGAAGTAGGTGTTTGTGATGAAAACTGGCTTGATGTTGCCCAGGATAGAATTCTCTTGCGAACGTTTGTTACAGCGGCGATGCATTTGCGAGTTCCGTAAGCCATAAAGTAAATAAGTTTGACATTTTCTAGAGGAGTCGATATAAATACAGTGTGAGAACTCAAGATTCAATATATTATCCGACAGGGAATTCCAGGAAATTTAGAATCGAAGCAATGAACATGGAAGTACATCGTTTCCTTAAAACCCTTATTTTATTTACTTTAAAACCCTTGTATGAGAATTTCAATACGTAAGTGGCCTGAGCCAAAGTTGTCTAAAGACTGTAAGTATAAATTCATATGCAATTTAATTTTTAGGTAGTGCTAATACATTGGCAGATTTCAAATGTTTCTTGGGATAGGAAGTTACGTAGAATATACAGGAAATATATTTCAGATGTAAACATCTCTTTGAATTGTTATGTCTTAATGATAGCCAATTAAATAAGTGTTAAAACATTAAAATCAAACATAAGAAAGTTTTGGTTTGTCGGAATTGTAAATTTCAATGAGACTTTACTAGAGGCTTACTCTCTGCTACAGAAATAGCTATATAACCTTTAAAAGTTGTTCTTTACTCCCTCCCCTTTAGGTCCTGATATATTTTGGCTTCTGTATTTTTAATTGTTGTCCTTACTAGTGTGCTTCTATTTGATCTTGTTTATTTATGAAAACCAAAGTTTTAGTGTTCCACTTTTATTGTGTATGCTGTAGAGTTTCAATATTACAATAATTAGTTGACTTGATATGCTTCTCCCAGCTTTTGTTAATTATGGTATTTATTTCTTTGTTTGTGATATTGATGACGGATCTTACCTCATTGCACATTTCCGTAAAAGTATTATATGTTTGTAGGAATAATTCAATTTTCTGTTAGTCATTGCCTCTTTCTGTTATTGATCTTACATAATCGTTTTGAGGCGCTTCTTTCATTGGGTTTAAGACATTTTGAAGATATTTTCTACTTTAAAAGAACGTTTCTGTGCTTTTAAAAGGATACCCTATTGTCTTCAATTGTTGTGTTCTTTTAAATATTTTGTACTTGTACTTATTTAAACGTAATTTTCATGATCTTTAGGCAACTTAGGCTCAGACTGGTAGGAAGATAATAATGAGATGAATTAGTGGAATGAAGAAACTGGATGGAAACGGGACAATCGCAAGAGAACCCACCCACGCAGTACTTGCCCACCACAAAGCCCACATGGCATGACAGAGATTGAACCGACAACCCCAATCAACATAGGTGAGAGCTGTGCTATTGAGCCACCTCGGCCCTATTTAACATATTATTTTACACAGTTGCGAATCAAGATTAAATGTTCATATTAAGCAGAGTGTTAGCTCCTTCACGTGTTCAACAGCAGCAACCAGACGTCCTGACGGAGATTATCATAATTTTTCCATTGTGATACCAGACTAATGACGGAGTGGGCCCTCCATAGATTACAGGGATGATTGGAAAAGAACGTGGATATTGTCAAAAGTATCTAATTAAAATTATCGATGAGTGAAAAAGTTAAATTTTTGATAAACTTCTAAATCGACACACGACTGATTGTATTGGTGGATAAATGCAGAACGTACGTACATAAGAAAATGTGGGTACACTACAAAGTAACACGGATGGGCTAGTAAAAGTTTGAAATGAGATACGTCTAAAAGGCGGATGAACTGAAATAAGATAAATGATAAAAAGGCGAGAGAGAGAAAGAGAGAGAGAGAGAGAGAGAAGATGTAGGAAAATGAAACATAATAATTAAGAATAAAACAATTGAAAAAGTAAGCAAATTTAAATAATTATAAGCGCATGTTTCATGCAAAAGCGACGTCACTCAAGGAATTTATGCATTTTATTCATTTGTCGTCGAATAGCGTGTTTTTTTATTCAGTCCGGAAGCTTGTAACCTTGAATTATATATATATATATATATATATATATATATATATATATATATATATGTGTGTGTGTGTAATTCAATGCAAAAGAAATAGAAAGTATTCGGAAAATCGAGAAAGCAGGAAGCTCGTGGTAAATTAATAAACGTCACTTTTCATCACAGAATTCTCATGGCTATTCTACGCTTGCACATTCAAATATTCTTAACTATTCTCATTCTAAATATGAATTATGAAAAATGTTTATCACGTCTAAACATTTTTGTTTAATATGGTTTATATACCCGCAGCTTAGTTCGCTGGGAAGCTTTACAAAAAAAGGACATGCATGCAGACTTCTTACCATTCTCACATATATGAGAGATACTTAATCGGAGTTAGAAATCAATGATACCACAAACATAGAAGACAATTTTCATTTGTACGAATAGCTGGTGGTAAATCTATGTACAATATCATATATTCTTCGTATGCCAGAAAGACATACGAGTATATGATTCATCACCTTAAGTTTGGTTTGATGGTGTTGATTATGCTCTCTCTGCCATTTCCACCCACTGATATCAGCTTTCTTCTGCTGAGCACGAACTCTAGAGCCAAGAAATCTTGCATACATTTGTCTTATACATTTTGTGTCAAGGTTGTTGCCCATTTTCGTTTAACCAATGACTGAACCTGGCGCAGGATTAGCCCTATTAGAGTGAACAAAATATTTAGAGTGGCCTTAAATTCGCTTGTCTCTAACCTGTAAACTACTTTAAAAAATATATATATATTATACATATATATCAACTTTCCATTAGACCTCCCAGCATTAGCAATATGTTTTCAGCAAACAAAAAGTCCGGAACCAGAGCTCAGTACATCAAAAAATATCAACCGGCCACTCCTAGCTAGATATATAAATAGAATCCACAAGATATCTTTCTCTTATGTGATAATGAACCATGTGGTAATGACTTCAAGTTTTGTGTGAAATTTGAAACGTAGAGACAGTAAAATTTGTCGAATTTCCGAAAATTTTACACTAAACAAATCGCATGGAGTAGATAGCACTTCGTAAAAATGTAATTTTTAACTCACAAAATACTCGCGAAATTTTTACATGTTGCTTCTGTCCACGAATTCTGAGCACTACGCACGAAATTATACCATTTTTATTCATTCATTCACGAAAATAATATTTAAACAAACGAAAAATATATAATTAGTCTTTAAAAACCTATCATCGGACTGTCGTAGCACATAGAACGTTGGAATGTAGTACACTTGATCCTCCATTAATGACAGCAATTTTGCGAACATGGTTTGCTATCTAGCGGATATATACTTACTACATTATCAAGAGGCCGCTTGATGGTATTAACGAGAAAAAGTCTTCACGGAAACAAGTCGAACACGTGAAATGTCACGCAATCGTTAATTTTGATATTGGAAAAAATTTAAGCAAATTTCCAAATGCAGCCTGTGAGTTATTTCAAAGTTTGCGTGCTAAACAATAGAACTAATCTGAGTATAACGAATTTGGATGTGGGTTCATCATATGCCTATGAAAATTGAGATGAATAATTAAAAAATAAATTCCTTCATAGTTGTACATGTGTGTATTAAAATTTTGATACCGGCTTTTCCAAATGTGGAATAAATTTTTATTTTGGCTTTTAGCAGGAAGCATTAGTGCAAGGTTTATGTCTCAAGTTTTAAATCGTCATTCAATACAATTCTTTATTTTTAGCTATTCAAGAAATTCACGATTCTACTCACGAATGTTTACCTTGTACTCACATTTTTTTTCAGATTTTACTCACAAAATCACTCACGAAATTTAAACACCTTCATTCTCGAAATTCTACTGTCTCCATGTACAGCATACAGTCTATTAAATGTATACCGAGTTGTCATAGCTCATCTGGAAGCTGATCGGATCGGTGTTTGGGTTTGATCGGATTTGTGTTCGATCCTTACTGAGATTTACCCTTTGTTATCCGCACAATTAATTCACACATATTTTTTGCTTGAATAGTACCTTCGAAACTAGGAAACTTCTTACCCAGATCTGCCTCTATTCCGGCGTGAACTATAGCTGCCTAAATGATATAAAAGTCATTCAAACTCAATTGAACATGTACTTAGACTACCATTTACACATGTCATTGTATGTCTATATTCTATTCAAGAAGGAAAATTTGAAGAAATGAGTGTCTAGCTAGAAAACAATAAAGCAAGACATTTAGACAGTGAGCATCTATCTCCAGCCTTCGGTGTAATACGCCGCTTGGCCTGTTTCCCGCAAAACACATCACTCCTTTGTGGTACAGTGTAAGCAAATACATTAAAGTCAATACTATCCAATCTAATACATTTCCTACTCTGTTATGTAGTTTAGCCCTATACTAAACTGTTTACTCTGTAAAGTATATTTACGTAGAAAATACATTAATTTTCGTTTAAAAGGACTTTCTTTGTCTCCTTATGACACATTATTATCCGAGATTCACTACAGCCACTTAGCGATCTTTCACACCTCACACGTGTTCTATCCAGTGTTATAGTTGTGGAATTACACTACCGTAACCATTATTTCTCGATGGTCATTTTTCCCTCTAACAGCAATCTATTTTATCTTTACTGTAGAGAAGTGATATAGTGCCTATATATGGCGCTCTTTTTAACCAAGTAATCCTATGAATTCCCTCCGTCGTAGCAATATTAATGATAGGAACACTTATACACAATAGAAAAATAACTGATATTTAAGCTAACAACGATATAATTATTACGATGGCATGTGCATTCAATTTCGTAGAAAATGGCTGATGACTAATTTTCTGGAATAGGTAAAGTCGCTCAGTAGTGAAATACTGGCCATATTTTTATATAAGTTTAGGACAATCGCAAAAAGTGTTATTTAGTTACATGTGGTACTCAGTGTTGCCGTTTTATAGTCTACCAAACTTTCCAAGTATCCTCTGGTGATTTGCTATGAAACGAAGTTTACACAAAGTATCAAAGAGAGATGACTCTATACACGATAACTAAGAGTCATTTATCCACTCTCATGAATTATGTCTTTTCTTGATCTACATTCCGTATTATCTGAAATAAAATTATTTGAAACATTACTTAAATGTGTCTTCTTCTATTATAAGAGACTATTCTTTGAAACTATAGGTTTCAGACTATTCTTAACCAGACAAATAGAAAACAAAACAAATCACCATATAATTTATTTCGTCTTTAGCATTAAATAAAGTTCTCCCTGGTTCTTTACAACATGCCCACAATAATAATATCACATTTTCGAAAAAGGAAATCCTCCCTGGAAATGGAAACTATATTGCATGTTTAAACTAGAAAGCAATGCAGATTCTTTCAAAAAAGATACAGGAATTCATGCAGTTCTTTTTGTTGTTCTCTTTTGTTGTAGGTGAATCAATAGTTTTCCCCTCTCATTGTCAGTGGAGCATCTGAATGTGACCACCGTCGGTCGCAACAGAGCACAACCAATCTGTATTAAAGTTTCTGCCACATACGCTGTAACATATATTTGGTAATAGTGTGAAACGCGTTGCGTATCCATTGCTTGAAGACTGCTCGGTCAACAATTCATTTACTGTACACATAATCTTTTATGTTACCGGACAGAAGTCCAGGGATTTTATCTTGGGTGAATGCGGTGGCCACGGAATGAGACAACCACGTCTAATCCAGTGATTGGAGACCGTCGTTTTGATGGGCTCACGGATTCCGGATGTCACTGCCGAGAAGCATTATCCTGCTACAAAAATGGTATCGGTTCTCCGTTTGAGGCACTGCAAAATTCCTGAACACATCTAAGTAAATTTTACCTAAGTAAAGCTGAACTCATAGAAAAGCAAGGTGTAATGATCGCTTGTGCATCATACCACATCAAACGTTGATCATTTGACTGTTTCTTTGAATCGCACATGTAATATATGACTGTTCCGATTTACATATTCATATGTAATGGTGATTCAACACATCAGAGATATCGAAGGTTCCCTCATCAATTAAACACACACGTTGTGGGAAGTCCTGAACTATCAGCTGTAAGCCTCACAAAGCACGAAAAATACGTCGACGAAATCACCAATTAAGGATATTTCCCAGAACGGGTCCAGTTTCGGATCAGGTCATCGCGTCTGTGGGTCGCCTATGTTCTGTTCAGATTAAAAGTGACCCGGTTTCAGCTTTGGCTGTAACATTTCCAAAGCAACAGCTGCTCCCTTCATAATATATTTGCTAGGGCTCCTTTGAAACGTCAGCTGTATTCTATCAACATCCCCTGCAAACGTGCTCGGTTGACCTGCGCTATTTCTTGTAAAGAACAACACTGTCAGTTTTCATAAGACCCCTTTTATGTGCTAGCGTTCTTCGGGCTTAAAGGAGAGAACCGCTGACAGAATGCTCTATAAAAATATGAGACCAAATGACTGCAGTTATGCGTCTGCGTTGGTGTAGTAGATCTGCTGTCGCCTACTGTAGATCACACGTTTATGTTTTACAGAACGCGAGAAACAAAAGAAAGCAGATGTTTATTAAACAGTGTTTTAGCATTACATGGCGTTTCGGATTCCAGTTGCTCAAAGACTGGCAAGCGCATGTTTAAGACGCACTAGCAACAACACCTTGTGTATTCATTTCTTTTCTTTTTCTTTGTTTATTTTTCAGCTTCCTTCCGCGACAAAAAAACTCCGCGATAATCCTGCCTTCTAGCGTTAAGCGTAAAACGTGTTTGTATAAAAGGTGCCTAAATTCTTGGTCTCGAAGGATGTTGTCTGTCATATTCCGAGAGTTGCGCTGTATCCGTATGCATAATTTAGTCTCTATGAACCATGGCACATATTACGCTTTTACCTTTTGAGTCCACATGGTTCCTTCTAATGACTCACTGCAAATGAATTAATAAATAAAATGTATGACATTTATATTGTTCTTGTTATAATATTTATTTTATTTCTCGAATACCCAAGGGGATTTAAATATATTCCATAAAAAAAATGTATTATACTTTCTTTGCGATATTTTCATTAATTTAAATAGTAACTACAATGTTAAATCTATTACAAGGTACGTTTCTATGATATTCAAGAAACAACACAATCACATATTGGGTGAGCGGGTGTTTATACCGTATAAAAATTAATAAGGTGCATTTTATTTGTTGAAAGCTTTCTGTGCTCGCTCATTCATTTGTTTCACTACGTTGTTATTCTTCAAACAAAATGCACTGAAAGCAGACACGAAAGCAGCATGGGTTGCACTGAAAGCAGACACGAAGAAAATAATTCGATTTAAGCTGCAAGTGTTGAACATGCTAACAATTTATAACAATGGGACTAAAAAGGAACACTCTGAAATAAAAATAATGTTTGCCCTTAAGCCTGCTTTTATGCAAGCGCCTCTCTCAAGCGACTTGAGAACCACACCAATGCTGCTTTCTATAAAACAATGGAAGCAAATAAGTGTGTTTATGCAAATGTCACCTGATTTTCTGCTGCTGCGTTCTCAGACAGCCGTCGATGATTTTCAGAACATGAGAAGATAAAAAATATATATGTTTGCAAACAGAGCGTTGGCAGGCGTTCTTAAGCCAGTTGCTAACACTTTCTATTATATGATGTACAAAACGTACTGGCAACGCCATCATCTTCATTTTTCTTTCTTCTTTTCTTTTCTTAACCAAATAATCAAGCGGCATGTCATAAGTGACAAACAGTTATAGAAGAACAGTTTCTGCAGACCGATTTCAAACAGCAATACGGCAAGCGCCATGCATACAATATCTCTAAGGCCTCTTTTATTCAAGGCGATTCTGTCACGCGACAAGGAATTCGGCTGTCGAACGGTTTCTTTTGTACCTATTTTGCACATAGGACTTGTCGCCCGAGTTGGTGACCAAGAGAAAGAACGGAAGTGTGTCGATACAGTATTACCAATGTTTTTTTTTAAGATTCTAGAGTGATTATATTCATGTGTTGAGCAATAACAGGACAATCCATATATAATTATTACTTAAATAAAATCAAAGTAAAACAGTGACGCTTGTGTATATGTGATCAGGAAAATGGGACTGTCAGACAAATTTTGGAAAGTTGTACAACATATTAAAATAGAGAATTGTTGATAAAAAAATATACCGTACTAAATTGGAGAAACTAATATCACTAATGAACCAAATATCCAATCTCCAGAATGCCACCACATATTTAATATATGAGCAGTGATAAATTCAGACACTTTCACCCGGGGATTTTAGTTTTTTTTTGGGGCTAGTTTTTAAGAAAATTATTGTTTATTTTTAATACAAACTCTATAGGGTAAGAATGAACTACGAATTTCTTCTTCCTGGTAATGTATCGAATCACACTTCGTGCAGATAACCCAAAATGAAGACTTTTTTGTAAATATCTCAATGAATCAATTTGGAATACTTGTATAGAAGAAGTTGTTGTAAGCAAGAATTATGAATATTCAGCTTATTTTTTGTAAACCTATCTAACAAAAAGTAATTGGTCACAATGTGGCGATAGTTGATGACCTTGTTCGGATGTCATGTAACGTAAACAATATCTGATTTGTTTGGTGAGCAAAGAACCAGTTGTGTAGGACATGGTGCGCGATGCAAACCTACCTGATTTAGATAAGTATGTATGCGTGGAATACCATCTCACTGGGTTGCCCAGCAGAGTGATTGATTGTCATTAAGTTCAACATTGCCCAACCAACTGTGGGATTTTTGCTGTATAAGCAGGTAGAGGGGACATTGTAGGAATGCCAAACGTTCCAGGTGACCGAAAGTTCTGCCAATCAGAGATCTCTGAACCATGAGACTTTAAATTGTAAAACATGGGACACAGCCGATGGCCACCATTAGGACTTTCAGGCAGCAACAGGGTTACTCTACCACCTCGAATAATCAGGCAGAGCAGCTGCACATAATCCCCTCATCACGAAGGGGAGTTAAGTAAGCGCGGAGGCTCAAGTGGTGTTTGAACCATCGCCAATGGATACTAGAGCAGTGGAAATTGATTCTGTGGAGTATCTAGTCGAGGTTCACACTCTTTAGTTCCGACAGACGTGCATGGATATAGTGCTAGCTATGAAAAGCCTTTAACCGGAGTCCTCGATACGCACCCGGAAATTTAGTAGTGGTGTCATTGTTGTATGCAGGTGTTTCAAGTACCTGAGTGTGAGACTACATGTGGTTGTCTATTGTAGTATAGACGCTGAGTCGTACTGTAAAATTCTAGACATGAAATGTTTCCAACACTGTGACGTTTTTCTATGGAATGGTTTTCTGTTACTTCCAAGACGACACGTTGCTATCACTATTATGACATAGTAAAAAGAGAATTTATCAACGCATCGATTGGCCTGCCAAGAGCACCAATCTCAATCCCATTCCTTATATTTGCGACAAGTTAGACCAACAGATAAGATTTCAGCATATGCGCCCAACTTTGATTGCTCACCTGTTTGAGAATTGAACTTCTTTGCGTGTGAAGTAGATTTAAATGTAAAATGTAATAAGGAAATTAAAATCTCCGAGGCAATTTCCACTGTTTACCCACTGAAATGTATCTGAATTGTTCGGTGGGGTCGTTAGTTGAAAACCTCGTGCTTTATTAAATGTCTGATTTACAGAAATAGTACCAGTAGTCTAATCAGCATTATAGGTCTACACTAGCGATTCTCAACGTATTTTACTCGGATCCTTTACATGACCTGACGGGAACGACTAGTGACTCGGTCTTGTCCGCGCTGATCTTGCCTTGTTACTGTGTTTCCTTTTTTAAAAAAGAAAATAAATATTGAGTGAAATATGTTGAATAGCTTAAGGCAGCAAAATTACGATCTCAGGTGTTTTGCGGCACACTTAACAATTCAAGTTGTTTCAACAAGTGTGCCGCGTTGAGAACCACTGGTCAAAGATGCCCTACAGCAAATTTTAACACAATAGATTATCTTGTAAATGTTTTCAGTTATCATAATTGATATGACTCCAACTTATACTTTGAAGTGTTAGGGTAATTTGTGTTGGTTATTAAGTTGAGGAAAAGTATATGCGGTTACTTAGTGTCGAGTTATTTATTAATTATATAATTATTTTATTTATATTTTATTCTGAAGAAATGTTGAAGGCAGAAAAGCAATAACACAGACAGAATAAGCCATTAAACGTGCAACGGGTGGCGTGCATTTCATATGTAGTAGGTATAGTTGCTGAAAACTTCAACAGATGACGTTACTGGTTTAACGTTTACACAAAGCGTAAATAAAAATGAAATTTGGTTTTGAAATTCTGTAATAACGGCGCCTGAGTATGTTTATTTTATTGATTATATTTAAATGTTAAATTAAATATTTAATTTAATTCAAAATAATATCATTTGAAAGATTTTGTAAGTTTTATTAATAGTAATTTAAATTAACCGCTATTGTTTGTTACAGTAAGCGAATAAAAAGGTCATGTTAGGGTTAATGATGTATCCCTTAATCAGTATATTAATCCACACTCTCAAGTCCAACCACCCAGACATACCTCATTTCACCCCGTGTTGACACCCACATCCACCTGATCACATTACACCATCAAATGCACAGTAATTGATTTTGCATGTATAGGGCCCACTCTGTCTCTCATTATTGCCGTGCTTCGCCCCGGGGACAGAAGATAACATGCTTCTGTATTGACTAACTTTCCCGTATGTTGTATTTGTGACGTGCTTGCACCTCATTAGTGTATGATTAATAAATCCTACCCAGAGAAATGGTTAAGATGAAAAATCATAACGGTCCCAGGTTTTGAATAATGAAATAAAGTATAATTATGAATCTTTTGAAATATATAGACCATCGCCAATCCCCGAATACTCCCACTCATTTTACGCCTCTTTAGAATAAAAGTGCGTAACCCTTTAAGTGGGTATTAGTCACGGTTTCACAGTGCTAAATAAAAAGATGATATAGAGGAAACAATTTATGATATATTTATGAACTCTGAAATAATAAATACCTAACTTTCGAATTGTCTATCGTTATTTCCTTCGTTCAGTATGGGAGACGCTATTATAGATGCCTAGGACTGTGTGAAGCACTGGAGCGTCTTATAATATTAGCCCTACAGAAATAGGTGAAGAAGCTGTTGTAGCCTCACAACGGTGTTGATTTGGGTCACTTAAAGCAGCCGTCTCAATTGATGCATAACATTCGACAAAGAGCTCTCTACGCCCTGAGAAGTTTAAATAAAGATACGTTCATTAAAGTTCTAGTTCCAGAGGCGATTAAAATTAAGCCACTCAGCGATAACACAAGTAGATGTACATAGGATTATCTAGAGAGAGTAAAGAGGTCACGTTACCTTTATAATTTTACGTATATTCTCTCAGTCTCGCCAAGTTAAGCTCTAGAAGGTACTTGAATTTAATTTTATTTATGACCTTCAGCCATCTAGAGTTCTGGCCAGGATAAGTGAGGGGGGAAATGTGTGAGGGAATTAGCCACAGCCAAAGTTGAAGGAAGGTAGCATTCCACCATTTGCCTGGCGTGGCTACAGAAAACCATGGAAAAATCCCTTGACAAGTTTCGTCCGAGTTACCACATTTTGTATTCTAGAGAGCTTATGGTACAGTGAAAGTGATTACAAATCAATTGTGTCCAACGTTTTAAATGTGCACTAGAACTCTTGTAGTTGGTATAGCCTGAGCGTCGCACTCGGAAGGTGTCTGAGTTCTATGCCAGCGGACGCCTATTCTGACTGAGATTTCTCTAGGGTTTGTCCTCAGTCACACCAGACAAACTCTGGGAGAGTTCCTTCAAATTAGGACTCATTTAATTATCCTTTTACTCTACTTTATCCTGACTGAGTCTTATGCATAAATGACAGAAATAAATCCACGCAGGCATTGAATATATATTATGATTATAATGTGCTAGATGTCAGGAATAGTAAGTCAGAAACATTATTATAGTGTTGTAGAAGGAACTCATATCAGAAGCGAAGATCTAAACTAAAACCATTAAATCTGTTTCTATTACCTTATTATTGAGTTTTGTGAAAATAAAAATAAAACGTTTTTCTGGCTGTGTGTTCGTGCCCCTTTGGCAAAATTATAAAGATTTATAAGCAGCTTGCCTTAAGAAACTACGGCAGAGTGCCAATGACATAAAACGCACAATGAAACTCTGTTATTGCACATTGAGACAGTGCACGCAACTCATTTCGGTCCTTTAAAATATGTTTTTGACGTTTAAAAGTGCTGACGTATTTTGTGCAAAAGCTTTTATTAACAATAGGTATCATACAGAATATCATAATGTGAAAAAGTAGGCATCATACACAATATGGTAATGTGAAAAAGTAGGCATCATACACAATATGATAATGTGAAAAAGTAGGCATCATACACAATATGATAATGTGAAAA